>PVIR01023212.1:0-27297 GCA_004026965.1 Petromus typicus | reverse complement strand
TTCTGTGGGCTTTAAACTCAGCACTGTTCACGGAACACTCCCCAGGAAGAACTGTCTTCCCTTCGTGTCTGAAGACATCTGCCTTGGCCATTCACCCATGCTCTGTTACTGCCCTGAGTTCCAGCTGGAGACATCTGCTGTCTGCCTTGCTGCTGCTCTCATTTTTCCACACCATGCATGATAATTACCCGTCTCTGCTCTCAAGGGAAAATCTCATTCCCGCTGTTCCTTCTTTCTCCTCAAGCCTCTCTTGTCATTAAAACCCTGCTCTTACAACATTGGGACCTATTACCTCCCTGTTCTGCTAAAGTTTCCTCTCTCATGATCTTTCTCACAGCACCAAAACAAATTGCTGACTCCATTCCTCCCTTAAGAACCAAATAGAATCCCTGACAACAGTAGCCCTCCAAAATCAAGGGGCTTCGATCCTCTCACAGCCTAAAAGAGGGCTCATACGTCTTTCTGGAGCAATATGTTGCTTTTATAGCCTCTACTCAAACATAGCGGGAAATACAACAAAAAGACTAACCCAAAAGACTTCAAAAATTGGATAATGCCTCACTAACTCTTAGACCAATATTTGTGGTTGGACCGCATGGCTTCTCCCACAAACTAGACCTCTTTTCTGTACTGTTCTTCTGCTTCTTTTGGCACCATGTCTCCTTAAACGTCTCTCAAAATTTTCACAGGAGCTTACCAATTGGCAGATGCCGACCCTCTACTCCTATTCCCAAGATCTCTCTCAACTGAGGCATCCACACTTTCCACGTGTCCTACGTGAAGCAGCCATGAGAAACAGCACCCACCTCCCCTACTCCACCACCACCACTTTTTTAAATAACAACAAAAGGAAAAGAATATCACATCCTGCAGGTAAGACAACCACAAGGGCCAGAGCACAGTCTCCATGGCAACCACACAGGCAGGAGCACAGTACCAAATGAGGGAGGCCTGGGCCAGGCACCTTCCAGCTTTAGCAGCAGTCGTATAGGCAGTCTCAATGAAGAATAAAAACAAAACACTGGGCATCCTAAGCACAGTGACTCACTCTGTCTGCCACTCAAATTCCTCAAGGCAATAACCCCGCCCTTTGCCTGTAAGTTCCTTGTTCTCTACGCGCTCTAGACTGACTCCCCTTCAGACTCAGCCCACTCTCTGGGCTTCCAAGTGTTAAACAAACAAGCTTCATTGCTCACACAATGTCTGCTCAGAGTGATCTCTCTCTTTAATATACTTTCCTACTGCCTCTGGAAGCATGCACCCATGTTCTTGCATTTCTTCCAGGCCTGAGCTGAGTTTTATGATCTTTCATAGCTTACTGATCTGATAAGGAAAGGACTTCTTCCTCTTCTTCTTCCTCCTTCTTCTACTTCTTTGTCTGTCTCCCCTCCCCCTCCCCCCTCTCCCTTCCCCTCCTCCTCCTCCTTCACCTTTTCTTCTTTTTTGAGTCAGGGTCTCTCCAGGTAGTTCAGGCTGTCATGAACTTACTATGTAGCCCAGGCTGGCCTCAAACTTGCTGTGATCCTCCTGCCTCAGTTGTAAAAATTGCAGGTAATCTCCCTACTTCCCTCAGACTGACTCTAATTCCATTGTAAAATATGTTCCAAGTGCTGAGATTACAGGCATGGGCCACCACGCCCGGTGAGAAAGTACTCCTGCATCAATTCGGATATGAATTCTGATCTGTCTCTTCTCAAAGAGGGTGAGGAGTTGTCCCTCGTAACTAATCCTTCCCCAGTTTGGAGGGAGGGTCTCTCTAGTGTCTTCCAGTGCTGGTGTCCAGGACGTTATTGGGCTGAGGTCAGAGCCTCAGGAGCTGCCCTGGCTCTTCACTTCTCACTCTGCCCCTGGGAGTGTGGGTTACAGAGAGGCACTGACTGGCTGTCAGCTGACCCCAGCTTCCATAATGAACATGCCTCTAAGGGAACACCTTATGGGGACCGTCTTATCTTCATCTCAAAGCATGTGCCTTGGGAGAGTTTTAAGCACCCAGGCCTGCAAGTGTCTTGTAGTGTCCTGGAATATCCTGGTTGTTTCTCAATCTATGGCCCAAACTGCCTTTTTTTTTTTTTTTTTTTAGGTTTTTTGAGACAGGGTCTCGCTTTGTTGTTCTGGCTGGCCCTGAGCTCAGCCTCAAACTCACATCACAATCCTCCTGCCTCTGCCTCCCGAGTGCTGGGATTACAGGCGTGAGCTACCACGCCCGGCACTGTGGTATGTGGTACTGGTTGCTGCTGGATGTGAGTCTCCACACCCAGTATTGTTATGTGGTTACCGGGGAATCGAACCCAGGCCCTTGCGCTTGCAAGACAGGCACTGGAACCACTGAGCTAACTTCCCGGCCCTTTTTTTTTTTTTTAACAGAGCACTAGATCCTGGTATTATCTTTTCCCAAGCTTTGCTGTGTAGACCCAGGCTGATCACTGTCCCTTTGTGTTCTAGGGTCTTCAGCTGCCATCTTAGGGAGTCCCTCCCACATGCAGAATTGGCCCCCTCTAAAGGCTCCAAATACAACAGACTCTAACTAACGCCAGGGTGGGAGGAGAGCTCCTCTAGGGAAAAATGACAGACTGAGGGAGGGGGCAGAGGAAGTAAGCACACCTACACTCCTTCGGGGCAGGAATCTGAGGCTCCTTCTCTGTGACCTCTGTTCAGTGCAGTGGCCGTGGAATGGGGGGCGTGTTCCTCCTAGTTAAGATGAAATCGCATATGGCCACATAGGAGGCATTTATGTGTGAGTTCACGTGCACATAAGGATACACCTGTCCATAAAATATGTTCCTGCACATGCACCTCAGGATACTTCTGTATGTCTCTCCTACAAGCATTCATGGTTTTTTTTCTCATATGCACAATACATGTGCGTGCTCTTGTTAACCTGTCCCTATGTGCTCTAGGGTCCGGCCTCAGCGGCCAGTCTTGGGAAGTCCCTCTCATGTACAGAATTGGCCCCCACCTGCTGCTCAGCAGCTCAGCCATGTGGCTTCTTCCCAGGTCTCACTTCCCGCATCCCCATGACTGTGAGATCATCTAACATACACAACAAACACACACTTTACTCTCATGTCCTGTATGTGTGACTGTAAGTGCTGTCGTGTGTGTGTCTTTGCCAGGCTGAGGATGTACAGATGTGTGTGCAAGTGTGTGTGCATATTTGGGAATGCACATGTTCTGATTGTGCCTGTGGGTACACATGACCAGCAAGAACAGATTGCAGGGGTGTGCATCTGTATGTGTCTGAGTGTGTGTAAGAACATGCGTATGAAGTAAATAAAATGTGTATTGTGTGTCTACCTGCATGTGGATATAGAGGATTTGGGGTGCAACTGTGCATGGAACCACTGCACTGCAACTCTGCAGATGTGAATACACACGAGGGTGCATTTGTACAGGTACCTGTGAGCCACCCGCTGAACTGCCACCTCAGGCTCTTTCCTCCACTCTCATCCCTACCTCTGTGTACTACTCATTAGGACAATAGCACTGTCTAAGCTCTGAAAATCTTATTTATTTATGTGTAGATTAATTATTTTAGCAATTAGCCAGTCATTATAACCCTTACTCATTTTAAAAACAAACATGATTCTATCACAGATGCAAAATTCAGATGGAATGCGAACAGAAAGCCTAAGAGCAAGGGTTTCCCACCTCCTGCCTCCAGGGCATGTGGGATAACACTTAGGTTTAAGTACACACAGAAGGAGCTAGGAGGGAGGGGTCAGAGCTCGGGCCACTGGCTGCCTCAGTTTCCCAGGCTGCCACCCATGAACTCCATCTTCTCTAGCAGTTTAGATGCACTAGGTGAAGGGTGTATCAGAAAGAGCCCTGGCCTGCAAATCGAGGGACCCCAGAGCAGCCCCCACTCTGATGGCGATGGGCAAGCCTCTGCACCCGGGGCACCATCGTCTCTTCCGTAGCATCCCTGGCTCTGTTGTGAAAAAGCTCTAAATGCAAGCTCTGACCTCTGCCCTGCTTCTCTGCTCACCTCACCCCTGCCCCGGGACAATTTCTACCCAATCCCCTCTTCTTGCACTGCCTCCACACCCCACACCGCCTTCTACCCACCTGTCAAAGCCCACGGCTGGTCATACGTCTGCTGTTCTCCTAACTGAACTTTGGACTCCCTAGAGCAGTGGGGTGCTCACAGCATTCCAGGGTCCCCACATCCCACCCCAAGCCAGCTTCATACCAGTCGGACTCTGAGGGCTGGAGATAAAGAGGGAGGACAAGGAAGGGTGCGGACTCCGGGCGCAGTCATGTTTGATACAAACAGCTGGTCGCTGGGTTTCTCCAGACCAGTGAGTCAGCATGATCCTTGCACAGAGCAGGGAAGAAAAAACTCTGTTTATCAGTCTCCACCCCAGGCTTATTGCTTTTGATTTTCACAGGTAAGTATTATTTGTGTGCCATTTTATAGAACCTGACCCACCCCCAACCCCAGAAGATAAGGAAGCAAGAATGCCGGAATTGCTAGGCTTCAGGGCCATCCTCAGGCTCTTGAGCTCCAGGCTTTTATCTCCTTTGGGGAGCCCGTCCCTTGCTCCTCAGCACTATGCAGGTCTCAACCCCAGGAGCTGCTGAAAGTGCCGAAGTTCAGAGTTCATGCCTCAGGAGCAGCCCTCACAGATGGACGGTCATCTGGGTTGGTGGATAAAGGGCCCGGCTCCCGCTCCTTGGGAGGGTCATGCCCAAGGCTGGTCCCCTTGGGTGAGGATGGTCCCCAGTGAGTGAGGCCCCAGTTCTCCACCTGCTGCTCAGTGGCTCAGCCATGTGGCTTCTCCCCAGGCCTCACTTTCCACATCCCCATGACTCCGAGACCACCTAACAAACACAACAAACACACATTTCACTCTCAAGTCCTGCTATAGTCTCCTCCTGGGGAGCCTCATGCAAGATGGAAGGTGTTATATGCCTTCAAGGAGCCAAAAATTCACAGTCCAAAAGGGCTCCTGTCTCAGAGAACAAGGGTCTTTGCCAGAGTCAGAAATAGCAGTGTGGAACCCAGGACAAGCTAAGGAGCACCAGCTCCAGGAAACGCTCAGCAGCAGCCCACCTGGCCATGTATGTCGGTGTCATGGGCTGTGTGTACGAAGGGAAAGTGGTGGGGTGTGAGTACACAGCCCTCTGTAGGAGGCCAGGGGAGCCCCTCCCTGAAACAGAGAGGCTGTGGCAGTGGGTCCTGATGTGGGCTCAGCGGCTCAGGTCCCTTCCCTGGACTTTGGTTTCTTGCTCATAAAGTGAGCTAGGGCCTGGGGGTAGTAAGGAAGGGAAGGAAGACACTCAGGGCCTGTCCAGGGCTGCTGTCTCCTGTCCTGCTCACAGTCACCTACATATGACACTGCCAAGGTGGGATTGCTAGAGGAACAAGTTCTGATAATAGACACTCCTGTCTGGAAAAGATGCAAGTTGACCTTGAGGGTGGCCTTCCCTCTGCCTCGCAAATCTTACCAGGTTGGGCCTAAGGCAGGAAGCCTCAGGAAGTGAGAAGAGCAGCTTCAGAAACAGATGGACTTGAATTCAAATTTATTCAGGGAAGTTCCTTAAACTCAGAGAAGTCCGTTAAACTCTCTGAGCCTCTATTTCTTTGGCTATGAAATGGGCTGACAATGTCCCATGGACCTAGCAAATATGTGCAACCTCTAGTTCTTAATCAGAGGGGAAAAAAAAGTGGTTTCCACTGATAGAAGAGGCAATGGAGGCCCAGAAGGGTCATGCGGCATTAAGAAAGTAGGCTTCTCTCACTCTTGTAGAGTCTGACCTACTTAGCCCTTGTCCAGTGAGTCCTGGACCCCTCAGTCCAGCCACTGCTTAGCCCAGGACACCTCCTCCCAGGGCAGTCTCTCCCATCTGGCTCAGCTCTGAGGCTCACCCACTGGCCCTTTTTCCATGCCTGGCCTGAGAGGCAGCTGGGCTCAGGCTGCAGCGTCAGCCCTGCTGGGATACCTTTGGCCTCAGCACACAAGAGCTGAGCCAGAGCTCAAATGGACCAAACCACTGCACACTCTGCTCCTACCCCCTCAAGATGCTGTCAGCCCCACAGCGCCTGGAGCAAGCAGACATGTCCAGGTACAGGGGAAAACAGGTTCCCTGATTAGACATGGGAGAGGAATCACATAGGTCGGTTACCCTAAGTGAGGGTCAGACAGCGGAAAGGGTGAAGGGAAGAAGAAATGGAGACCAAAAAAATGAAACCAAAGTAGACAATGAAACCATAGTTCTACTTCTAGGTATACATCCAAAACACATGCCTAGATGTGTTCGTTTCTAAAAACATGCACCAGAAAGTACATAGTCACATATTTATGATAGCTCCAGACAGAAACTACCCAGAAACTCAGCAAGAGTAGAAAGACTATATAAGCCAAACCAGTACTACAGAAAACCACATAGATAATTTTTGATCTTGGACTTCCAGCCTGCAGAGCTGTGAGAAAATAAGTACAAAACTGAATAGTATGTACCATCATATTCCATTTGTATGGTTTTAAGTCAGGCCAGGCTAATCTATGGCATTAGAAGTTAGGATGGTGCTTTTCCCTGAGAGAAGCAGTGACTGAAATGTTGTGGGGAGGCCCCCAAGGTCACAATCACAACTCCAAGGGTGATGAGTCCAGCACAGTTTCCTACGTTCTTGTGTGCGGCCAAGAATCAGATGTGGCATGTGGTAGTAAAGAAGAATTTATGAAGGCAATAGAATGCCCAGAGTAAGTAATCTTGGGCTTCCAAAAGGAAAATAACACAAGCACGAGGGCATAGGTGGAGGGGTTTAAAACATGCCCGTTTGGGGCCACTTGCCCTTGGGTTTCTTCCAGAGCATGATTGAGAGCATGACTGACAGGGTGCTGAGTCACATCAGCTGCCTCTACCGGCCATGTTCTTTCCCATGAGTCATCCTGTTTTAACTGGATGTGTGAGATGCAATGAGCTGGTGAAGAAAGAAGAAAGACAGAAGAAAGTGAAGAAAGGTCCCTGCTGATTGTGCAGGAGGTCTGGTGGACACAGGTCCTGGTGTGAAGTTTAGGAATTTTCTAGGGTGGTCACGAGGGTCTTCGCTTTTCTTATCTTTGCCTCTCTGTAGTAGGCCTTAAGAATACTACAAGGGGTGTCAGAGGGGTGCCCATGGGGCATTGTGTAGGTTCCTGTGAGCAGAGGGGAGCAGACATAGAACCCCAGTTGTACTACCAGCTATGTTCTGTTTCTTGGTCTACATGCCATCTATATGGGTATTTTTAATTTGTGAAAATTCATGGATTTATATTCTCCTGTACAAATATTGTGTCATTGAACTCTATACAAATTGAATCTTAAGAAATGCACACTTTTGTGTCTGGATTCTTTTGCACAATATTTTTGTTGAGGGTCACTCAGAAACACAATGCAGTGTTCATTTTGGTGCTGTATAATATTCCACTGTGTGAATATCCCACCATTTGTTTATTCTCCTGTTGATAGATTTAGGCTGTTTCCAATTCAGAGCTGTTAGAAATAGTGCTACTTTGAACATTTTGTACCTGTCTTTCGGTGAGCATACATATGCTTTTCTGCTGCATTTCTACCTGGGAGTGAAGCTGCTGGATGATAGGATCAACATATCCTCAGCTTTATTGCTACTGAAAAACAATTTTCCAGAATGTTCTACCAATATGGCAGCTTTGTAGCCTGGTATGGTCAAGTTTTCTTCCGGTTGTCCCTGCAAGCATGAAATGGTGTTGGGCTGTGGTTGGTACTGCAGAATTATGGTTTTAAGTTGCATCTCCCTGATTCCTAATGAAGTCAAGCGTCCGGCATCATAGGAGCTTCTGAGGGGCAGACCCTGAGGCACAAAATCGAGGATGAGTAGTTTCCTTGGCAAGTGTGCTCTTCTGCCTAGGCTGTCATAACAAAACACCTCAGGAGGGGCGGCTAAAGCCACAGAAGTTTATTTTCTCACAGCTCTGCAGGCTGGAAGTCCAAGATCAAGTCCCAGGAGGGCTCTGTTGCCTGGTGGCCTCTGTTTTGTGCACTGCCTCTTCTCTCTGGGGCCTCACAAGTGTCTCTGTGTGTGTATGGGGGGTGGTCTGGTGTTCCTTTTTTTAAGGACACAAGTTCTACTAGATTAGGCCTCCCCTTTATGACTCCAGTTAATCCTAATTATCTCCCTAGATAGCTGTAATAATCTCCAAACCTGGTCACCCTGGAGCTTAAGGCTTCAACATAGGAATGGGGGGTCAGCCCGGAGCACTAAGCTAACCTAGGAGAACCAGAGACATCTGAGCAAAGGAGTCGGGGCAGGAGGAGCTCAGTGTTCAGCATGTGAGCTGCCATCATGGGCATCTGAAGTGCAGTTCCAGGGAAGACAAGATCATGGAAACCATGCCCCAAGGAGCAAAGAGCTGGTTTCTGATAGATCAATTCCTGTTAGTCCTGAGCGGAGGGTATTTCAGGGTGTGTGTGTGTGTGTGTGTCTTGGGGTGTCATGTTAACCTCCTGGCCCTGTGGCCACGCAGTCTTCCTGGGCTCTGTGGATGCCCTCAGTGCCAGCAGCAGCCCCGGCCATCTTCACTGCTCTTCACCAGAGGCTTTGGCTGTTGTTGAGTGGCTGCTGCCAGGGTGCTGGCTTTGAAGAGTAATCAGTGACGGGCCAGGTGGGCAAGGACGTTTCTGAGGGGCCAAGGCGGGTAAAGGCCAAATGAGAAAGGGACTGTGTCAGCCTGGAGCGCCAGGAAGGAGCAAAGGATGTGAGACTGAAACGGGCCGGCAAAGAGCCCACATGAAGGGGTCCACGGGAAGGCTGCCTCTTGGGAGCCAAGAGAGTGAACCCCAACTCTGTGCTTCACTGCTCAGAAACCCCAGCTGGGCTGGGACCCCGAGGCCACAGCGAAGCACTGCCCTCCCGCCTCACCCCACAGTCCCAGTCCTTTGACTGCTCCCTTTCAGCTCCCAGCACAGAAGCACTCCGGGATCCAAGTATATGTCCTGCAGCCAGGAGACAGTCCACAGCGGAAAGGCTCCCTGGCAGGCCTGAGCCTCGGTGAGCAGTCAAAGAGGCCAGGAGTCCCAGAAAAGCAGGTGCTCCTCTCTCCCTCAGAGGCCAGGCCACCACATAGAAGGCAGGGATTGAGTCAGAGGAGACCCCTGAAAAAGGACATCAAGCTAAAAAAAGTACCCTAAAATGCAGAGAAGGGACCAACTAGTGTGTGACTGCCTTCCGCTGGAGTCACACGGTGCCTCTGCTGTGGGGCCAGTTCCCAGGTTAGAAAAGGTGCCTGTATGTATTGACCAGGGATCCTGTATCATGAAAGCTGAGGGTCAGGGGATGGCTGGGCCTCTCCTACCGCTGTCTGGGGCTTCAGGAGACGGGGAACTGAAGACAGGTGGGAGCAGGGTCTGCCAGCTCCATATCGCTCTCTAGAGCCAAGTTATAGCCAACTCTCTAGTCAAGTTACAAGCACTTTCTCTCTACAGAGACGACTAGACAGGACCGGGCAGGAGCAGGTGCAGTGGACACCTGGGCGTCAGTCTTGCTTTTCCTTGATAGATCATATCACTCCTGCTCTATCTGTATGGCTCAGGTCAGGCACTTCCCATACACCCAGACAAAGGGCCTCATGAATGGTTCCTGGCCAGGCACTCAGAGCACCCAGCCCTCGGAGCAAGGGTAATCATGGGTCCCATGCAGGCCGGTAGGAGTCTTTCCTGAGATATTTCCTAGAGCTGTCTGGAAACTCTTCTGAGATTGTGAGCATTAAGGCTAAGATCATAGCCTCTGAGGACATCTTGTATCAAATGAAGAAAATCTACCAAGAAAAGAACAGACAAGCATAACCAAGAGAAAGGAAGATAGTCTTAATGACATCCTTCAAACAAGCTATGAGGCCATGTCTGACATTCCTGGAATTTCCTGTTCCTGTGAGCCTGTTCTGTTTGGTCAGTTTCCTTTTTTTTTTTTGGAGACAGGGTCTCACTTTTGTAGTTCAGGCTGGCCCTGAGCTCAGTCTTGAACTCACAGCAATCCTCCTGTCTCTGCCTCCTGAGTGCCGGGATTACAGGTGTGAGGCACCATGCCTGGCACTGTGGTATGTGGTTTTGATTGCTGCTGGGCCTGAGTCTCCACACCAGGCATTGTTATATGTGGTTCCTGAGGATCAAACCAGGGCCCTTGCACTTGCAAGACAGGCGCAGGAACCACTGAGCTAAATCCCCAGCCCATGGTCAGTTTCTGTTGCTTGCAAACTACATGGGTTTTAATTAAAACAGCAGGTGAAAATAGTCCCAAGCACCTCCACATTCCACAGATACAGAGACTGAGGGCGTTTCTTTTTAAGGCCATTGCAATTGGCATGCTATGGCAAGGCAAAGATCATGTCCCACTGCCCTCCTGGGAGAAGTGGCCCCTGAGGAATGTGGACTAGAGCTGATACTGTTGGCAGTTTGTGTTCAAGAGGTCAGAATGTTACTGATGCTTAAAGGGCTGAGTCATGGCGTGCTCCCCCACCCCCACCCCCATCTCTCTTCCCACAGGGTTCTAGAAAATGAAGAGGAATGATGTGTTTTCCAATCAACAATTCTGAGGCTGTTTAATCACTTTTTCACTTGCTGAAATGTGGGGTCAGAGCTGTATAGTGCATTTTTGCATCCCAATACAAATGGGCATTATTCAATAGTTAATTCAAAAGAATTCAACAAGCAAGCTTCATATTCAGTAACAAGGATGTATTAGAGAGGGGTGTGGTGATGCACACCTACCATCCCAGCACTTTGAAAGGGAAGGCAGGAGGATCAAAAGTTCAAACTCAGGGAGGGGTGTTTAGATCAAGTGGAACCATGCCTACCTTAGGAGCACAAGGGCCCAAGTTCAATTCCCAGCACTCAGGAGACAGAGGCAGGAGGACCCCTGTGAGTTCCAGGCTCACTACACAGTGAGCTCAAGGCCAGCCTCAACTGCCAAGCAAGACCTTGTCTCAAAAACCTAAATAAAAAAAATAACTAAAAAGAGCCAGAAATGTAGCTCAGTTCTATAAGTTCTATTTCCAGTACTGACAAAATAAATAAACTGAATTTTAAAATAGAGGTGTGTTAGTCAGCTTTTCTTTCTGGTGACAAACTACCTGAGATAAAACAAGTTAAAGGAGGAGAGATTTATCTTCACTGAAGGTGTCAGAGGTTCTAGTTCACGTTTACTGGCTCCATTGATTTCAGACCCGTGGCAAAGAGAAGCATTATGGTGGAAGAGCATGAGGAGGCAGGCTGTTCACCTCAGGGCAGGAAGGAAGCAGGAGTGATAAGGCAGCCAGAGAGGAAGGGGCCAGGAGTGAGGAAAGATAGTTCCTGACAGTCCACTCGCCTCAACTAGCCCCCACTTCCCCTTTCCATCAACCTCTCAAGAACGCCATCAGATCATGACCCCATCAGTGGATTCGTCTCCTTGAGGAAATTAGAACCCTTATAATCAGATCACTTCCAAATTGTTAGTCAGCTGTCAGGCAAGCCCTCGGCAGATGCGTTGTAGGCAATATTGCAAATCCAAACCCTAACAAAGGGTCTAGTTAAACAAAGTATATATAGTACACAGAGTTTTTTTTTAAGCAAAGTAAGGATAAGATATGCTTTCACAGCAGTATGTGATGGTTAATCTAAGTTGTTGGTTTAAAGTAAGAGTCGTACCTCTGGAGGTGTCTGTGGGAGTGTGTCCAGAGGTGATGGGCAGGTGGATCAGTGATCTGAGTGGGGGAGGCTCTTACTCAACAGAGAAAGGTCAGGACAGAATACAAAGCAAAGGGGGAATTTCACATACTCACAAGCTCAAATCTTCTTGAAATGATAAATTTGTCTGATGTGGACCTCAGACTCCAGATTCTTCAGCCTTTGAATGTGATTTCACACAACCACCTCCAAGTGACTTCTAGGCCTTTAGTCTCTGACTGGGGCTACATCCTGGGTGCCTCTTGTTCTGAGGCTTCCAGCTTCTTGGGCTGAGCAGTTGTTGCTTTCCCCAGCTGTCCAGGCTACAGATGACCATCGAAGGAGTATCTGGTCTCTGATCGTGTAAGCTAATCTAACTTATGTGATTAAAAATACAGCACTTGGGCCGGGGATAGAGCTCAGTGGTTCCGGCGCCTGTCTTGCAAGCGCAAGGACCCGGGTTCAATCCCCGGTAACCACATAACAATACTGGGTGTGGAGACTCACCCCAGTGGCAACCAATACCACATACCAGTGCCAGGCGTGGTGGCTCACGCCTGTAATCCCAGCACTTGGGAGGCAGAGGCAGGAGGATTGCTGTGATGTGAGTTTGAGGCTGAGCTCAGGGCCAGCCTGAACCACAAAGTGAGACCCTGTCTCAAAAAACCTTAAAAAAAAAAAAAATACAGCACTTGCAGCTGCCAAATACCCTCCACTGAAGGGCAGGGAACTTCCCATGAGAAGCTATACACCAAACCTTGGTCATAATGTGCGATGAGTTTCAGCTGGTGCAACCATTGCTTGTGAGCTGCAGCTGAAAGATGTATTTGAAAGTGTGCAGTAAATCACGGATCACAGCGAGTTAACATGAAGCTCATTGGAGCTGCATGATCACACTTCTTTAGATTCTAGCCTTCTAAGAAGTGTCATTATAGAAGATGAAAGTTGGTTCATGGTTATGATCCTGAGACCAAGATTCGGAGTTCTCAGTGAAATCATCTTGTTCACCCCACATGAAAAAGGCATATGAGGAAGGATCCAACATCAAGGTGATGCAGACTGTGACATGTTGTTTTGGTTTTTTTTTTTTTACTTTGATGATATCATGCCAGCTGAATGTGTATGCAGGAAGATCACAGTACACTCTGAATATGATAAGGGTTTATTACCATGGGCGTGGTAGCACACACACCTCTAATCTCAGCACTCCGAGGCTGAAGCATGAGGATCACGGTGAGTTCAAGGCCAGCCTGCGCTACACAGTGAATTCAAAGCTAGTCTGAACTACCCAGCAAGACCTTGTCTCTCCCTCCAAAAAAGATAAAGGTTTATTAAACATATGAGAAATTGTGTGCATAAAGATAACCTGAGAAACAGGCAATGGTTTCATCCTCTGTGGTGATGATACTCTGAGTTACATATGGCTTCTCCTATGGTGTCTTTTTTTCAGCATCAGGGATCGAACTCAGGTCCTGGAACTTCACGGTAGGTGCAGTACCACCTAAGCTAAATCCCTGGCCCACATATGGTGATTTCTGTCAAATAAAAATATAATGTGTCCTCACCCATATTATTCACCAAATCTGGGACCATACAGCTTCTGGCTCTTCCTCAAAAGCAAGGTGATCATGAAAAGTAAGTGTTTTGAATTAATTCAGGACATCAGATTAGCTAGGACAGCTCGACTGAAGACACTTGCAAAAGAGGCCTCACAAAAGCAGTCTTCCAAAACTGCTTTAGAAAATAACAAGAACAAAGGGACAAGTGTGCTCAAAGGGGGAGGGTGTTCTAAGGGGGATTCGTGGTGATGGATGTTCTACTATAATAATTTTTGAAATTTAAACATGTAGTGTATTTTTATATCACACTGAGTATGTTCCACTGGTTCTATTCCTCTAGAGGACTTGGGATAACAAAAATATTTGTCTCTGACATATGAAACATATTCTGGAATCTGAAGAATAATATGTATAACATATGCTCATTTTTAATATATAAAAACTGAAAGCCCTACTATTTGCAGGAGATATCATTTCTATTCTTAGATGTGTGGTGGCAGCAGTGGAGTAGATAATAATTGAAGCAAATTCATTCTCTCTAAGAGAGTCAGTTGATATCAGCTTGAGCTGTTTCAGGTGAGTTCTATGAGCTGGAAACTAAGGGTTGTCTTTGATTTGTTGTCTTAGTCTATGTTCCATTGCTATCACAGAATATCAGATTGGATAATTTATAAACAAAAGAAACTTAGTTTTCTCAGCTCTGGAGTTGAATAGTTGAAGGTCAAAGGGCCGCATCTGGTGAGGCCTTCATTTCGCATAACATGGCAGAGAAAGAGAGAACGATGCAAGAATATATGCCAGAGAGGGCTCGCTATTGTCACAAGGCACTCCCACAATAACTAATGGCATTCATCTAAGCACGAGGCAGAGCCCTCATGGTGTGGTCCCCTAATGACCTCCCAAAACCATCACAGTCCAATTAAATTTCTACAAGAGTTTTGGAGAAGACATTCAAATTATAGCATTCTGCCCATGACACTGTCCACACACACACTCATGTCCCCCTCACATACAAAATGCATACATTTCATTATAATGGCCCCAAAAGTCTCAACTCATACCAGCATCACTCTCAATCCAGAGCTCACGTTCCCCCCTAAATTGGGTACAAGGGCGGCTTAGGCATGATCCATCTGAGGCAGATCCCTTCCAGCTGTGAGCTTGTGAAATCGAAACACGTTCTCTACTTCCAGAATAGAACTGTGGGAGAGACATAGGATAAACATTCCCATTCCTGAAGGAGAAACAGGGAAGAAAAAAGGGGTAACTGGTCTCAGGTAAGTCCAAACCACAACCAGGAAAATGACATTAAACCTTGACTCTACGCTTGGCTTCCTGGATATCCTGGTGTGAAGATTGCCCCCCACCCAAGGGCTGTGCCCAGATGGTTTGCTGGGCTGTGCCCACGCAGTACTCTCACAGATTGGAGCCACATGCCTCTGTTCTCCTAGGCTGGCACTCCACACTGATAGCTCCACAATCCTGGGGTACTAGGGATAACCCCGTTCCTGCAGCTCTACTAGACGTCACTTGTTTACACAGTCTCTAAGAAGTTTCAGGCTGGGGATTTAGCTCAGTGGTTCTGGCACCTGTCTTGCAAGTGCAAGGACCCGGGTTCAATCCCCAGTAACCATATACCATACTAGGTGTGGAGACTCACGCCCAGCAGTAACCAGTACCACATACCACAGTGCCAGGCATGGTGGCTCACGCCTATAATCCCAGAACTCAGGAGGCAGAGGCAAGACGATTGCTGTGATGTGAGTTTGAGGCTGAGCTCAGGGCCAGCCTGAACTACAGAGCGAGAACTTGTCTCAAAAAAAAAAAAAAAAAAAAGATTCTCTGTGTCCTCACCAGAGCCACTCTTAATGCTCCATTATGTCAGTTTTGTCTTTTTCTACCCCATTCTTCTGGATTCTTCCAGCCTCTACCCATTGCTCAGTCCCAAAGCCACCTCTGCTTCTTATTGTATAAACTGCCTTACATCTCAGTACTAACTTTGTCTCAACCCATTTTCTGCTGTTTTAGTGGAATAATCCAGACTGGACAATCTCTAAAGGAAAGAAATATATTTCTCAGTTCTGGAGCATGGAAAAAACCAAAATGAAAGAGCCACATCTGACAAAGGCCTTACCATGACCTAACATGTGGGGGCATCACATGAGATCACAGGATGGCAGCAAGTGGCAAGAGAAGAGTAGGCCAGAGTAGACCAGAGAACACACTTTATAATAAAGATGATACCAAGACAACCAGCCCCTCTCCCTCCATAACACCGTTAGTCTATTCACAAGGGTGGAGTCCTCATGACCTAGTTACCCCTTAATGTCCCTATGGCAATTAAAGGTCATGTGAGGGTTTTTTTAGGGTGGGGGGCATTTAGACCATGGCTGGTTACCTTCCTGGTTAAGCGCCTCATTCCATTGTTCTCTAAGCCTTGGGTTGAGTCCTAGGTGCCATTCATTGTGCCACAGGTGGAAGCTGGCATCTATTGAGACTTGGGAAAGGACCACTAGAAAGTCCAGAGGAGCTGGGCCCATGAGCATGTATAATGAGGAATGCCCTGAGCTCTACTTGGGACTTTAACATCATCCTGTCCCTGTCCACGGTCCTGATTGGCAAAACCTACTTGTCGGCAGCCACTATTGTCCAGCCACTGGAGTACAGGGGTCTCTTTCCCATGCCAGAAAGGGAATAAGCATGTCCAGAGATGTATCCTGTGTCCTCTCTCTGCCTAAACTCCCTGTAGGACATTGACTGTTATGCCCACACTGTAACTTCTGGAACTTGGAAATGTGATCAGGAGTCAGGGTCTTTCTGAGTGTAATTAACTTAAAGATCTTGAGATGAATTCATCTCAGATTATTTGAGTAGGTCCTAAACCCAAATGGAAAATGCTCCTTTCAGAGAAAATCAGCAGGAGATCAGACACATGAAGATGATAGAGGCAGAAATTGGAGTGATGTGGCCACAAGGAATGCCAGAAGCTACCTAGAGGAAGCAAGCAATAGACTGTTCCCTGGGGCCTTTGGAGAAAGCACATCCTTACTGGCTCATGGATTTCAGATCACCAAGGATGTGGTCATGTGTCATGATACCTATAAATAAATCCATACACACTGCATGTGGCCTTTTGTGCTCTACTGTGGGTGTGAGCCAACCATCCTTCAAGATGGCATCATACTGAGGTCCAGGACTCAGAACTAGGTAGGACCCTCCGCTGAGGTTTCTACAGCTCTATAACCTTCTCTTGGTTAGAGCTCAGAAGACAGGGCAGGGCCCTCAGGCAGCAGCTTCTCCCCCTCTTCCCTCATCTGTATTTCTTTTTCAACTCCCTGGTGCTCCTCTGAGACGTGGAAGGACTCTCCTTTCTTCTAACCTGGGTGAGGACTTTCCTGAAGTCATACTCTAAATTCTATCAAGCTGTGGCTTAGGGTAAAACCCTACCTTCAGTCTTCCTCTCCATCTTATGGTACATGGTGTTGATGCTCTAACATCTATTTCCCAGCTCCTCTTCTTAAAAGTTCATCAGTTTTCAATCCAGAATCCACTTCACCCTCCTCCTCTGAAGATCCAACTTCAGATCAGAGGTTGCTCTGACTGGTGTCATGGAATCCCCTTCCCCTGCCATGGTGATTGACCCAGAAGCCCAGGCCCAAGCCCCAGTGAATGGCACACCCTCAGCCACAAGATGCAAGGGCAGAAGTGACATTCGTTACTGACATTCGAGCTTGGGAAAAGGTGTTTTTTTCGCTCTTAGTCAGAGATGAGCTCTCCTTCCTGTGTGTGTCACCAGCCATGTGGCACTTTGGAGAGAAGCCAGCCCAGGGATGAAGCCATCAGACTGGAGAAGGTACAGCCCAGGGAACTATAAAGAGATGCACCGGAGTTTCTGGGTGGCGCCAACCCTGAAGGCCACCCTGTCACTACATTCTGGTTACTTGGATCAATATATTCCATTATTTAAGCCAGTTCATGTTGGACTAAGTATTCTTTGCAGACCAAATCATCCTAACCACACCCAACAAAGCCAGCTTTTAAAACTACTGGTTTTTGGAATTATTTTTAGAGTTTTGTTTTGTTTTGTTTTGTTTTTGAGACAAGGTCTCACTTTGTAGTTCAGGATGGTCCTGAACTCAGCCTCCAACTCAGCAGTCCTCCTGCTTCTGTTTCCTGAGTGCTGGGATTATAGGCATGAGTCACCCCTGCTCCCAGCACTGTGGTATGTGGTGCTGATTGCTGCTGGGTGTGAGTCACCATACCCAGCTTTGTTGTATGTGGTTATGGGGGATCAAACCCTGGACCTCAAGCTTGTGAAGCAACAGCCAGAACCACTGAGCTAAAGCCTCAGTCCTAAAACTACAGCTTGAGTCAGGAGGCAGAGGCAGAGGCAGGAGGATCACCATGAGTTTGAGGCTAGCCTGGGCCACACAGTGAGTTAAGGCCAGCTTGAACTACATAATGAGATCCTGTCTCAAAAATAAATAAATAAAATAAAATTAGTGCCTTGTTATGGGCTTTGATATCCTATTTTGGGTCCTACTTAACTAAGTGTTGTTCTTCATTCCTTTTTCTATATTTTTTTCTGATACCAAGGATTAAACTCAGGATCTTGTGCTTGCCTGCCAGACATGGCACCACTGAGCTGCACCCTTGGCCCTTGTCCTATTTATTTTACCCTCCTTGAGGTGAATGGGTGTTCTGGCTGAAGAGAAGGAAAATTTCACACAAGGAATTTCATGAAATGCACATTTCTACACATAAAGAAACTGCCTACACTACCTCAGCATTCTTTCACTACTCTGGAGAGAAAAATTTTAAACCATTAATAGTGCTCATCTCTGGAGAAGACAATCTGGGAGAAAGGATATCACTACATTGTTTATGACTCTAATGTTAGAATATTTAGAGTTAGCATAAATTAATTAGTAATATAAAATCCTTAGGATTAAAAAGTAATCCAAGACAAATAGAGTTCTCTGGGTGCTTGTTCTATAGGAAGTTAATCCTTCAGACAAAAAAATAACTCAGAAAAGTAACACTATTTATTTAAAATTTGGATACAAATTTTCAACAACTTATATGGCCCTGATCCCTGTTGGTCCAAAACAGTGAGTGTTCCCTGGCACAGGGAGAAGTCATCCAAGGCTTTGCCATTTACAAGACTAGGACATCTCTGGGGGATCAGGAGCGGGGCTGAGGCTCTGAGGTCCAGTGCCTGGCTCCCCCCTCCGTGGCGCCCCTGACTCTCAGGCCTGGAGGAGTCTGAACATCACCCTCAAACTCTTGTCCTGTCCTCTCATTACTCGGTGGGGCTGAGCTGTCCTTCCTGAGCCCTGTGCCTCCCTGGGCAGAGCCCCAGCATCTCCGCAGGGGGCTGTCAGCCACAGCCCAGATCTTAAAGCAGCCGTGCATGGTCCCCATCATTCCCTCAGGCCCTGACTTCAGGACCCCTCTCTCATTTAGTCCTAAGCAGACCACACTGTTCTACCGTCCTCTCCTGGGGTGCTGCCGATGCTCCGACATGTGAGGGTCGGAGAGGCTGGCTTCTGGACTGGGGGCTTGGCAGAGAGGGGGAGAGATGTAGGAGCTGGGGAGGGATAGGATCACACAGGCTTGCTCTCTTCTCTTCTCTTCTCTGGGCCCAGTTCTTGGCTTGGTTCCTGTGCACAGCCCCTCTCCCTCCAGTCCCTGGTCCTGAAAGCAGAAGCAGCCTCAGCGTTGACCACCAGAGGGCGCCACCTGGGCCCCACTTCCAGAACCCCGACTCTCAGAAAGTCCAGCATAAATGACCATGACACTCCCCCTGCTGCCCTGTCCTGCATGTAGGGATGGTTTAGAAAGAGACAGCCAAGGACAGGACTGACTACTGAACTGTTTCCCACTGGAAACCAATCTTGCTAGAAGACACAGTGCCTCACATGGGCATCCAGAGCTGCCTGGACCCCCTGAAGCTCCTCACCCAACCTTGACTTTGCTGGGATGGACAGCAGCTGCCCAGTCCTGAGTTGCTCCTCAGCGAGGCCACATGTGCCAGCTCTGTGCTGAGCAATGGCGTTCAGAGATGGACACTCGGCCTCTATAACAGCCAGCACAGAGGCACATGGAGCCAGTGCTGCCGTGTGATGCTGAGTGCTGGCTGCAGAGGTGACACTGACCTGCATCAGTCCCCGTCTTCAACAAGCAACATTCAAGTAGAGAACTACCTAGATGCCCTTGAACGCCACAGCATCTCCGGCCTTTGCTCTTGGAGACCCCCAAGGGCAGGACATCCTGCTGGAGGGCTCCTTGCTTAGTGTCACCAGACATCACACCTCACTTGTTTTCCTGGTTGTCTTCTCACGCTCAAATGTAAACGCTCTGAAGACAGGGCTTTGTCTTGCTCTTGCACCCCCAGACCCAGGAAACATCCAGCGTGCCATCCCTGTCTGTGCATTCAGTATTTCTGGACAAAAGAAGGATGCTGGAAGTCCTGCAGAAACCGTCAACCCCACCTTGGCATCTCTCCTCCCCATGCCCCAAGCTCGGAGCCCAACCTTCCACCCCTTGCTGAGTGTCTCTTCTCAAGGGTCCCCTCGGCGGTGAAGCCCGCTCAGATACCCCCATCACAGCCCCTGTCACCGGCACAGCTGTTTAGGTATCTGTGGGTCCCCTGCCCGCCAAATGTCTTGGGAAGTGGGCTGCAGGCCAGACCAGTTTCTCTCGGGTCTTCCGAGTTTCTACAAAGTGCAGGACGAGGCAGAACCTTTGAGCTCAGGAAATGTTTGGAGGCTGGATGGAGGAGGAGATGGAGAAGTGAGGGGAGAACAAAGGGCGGATGACTGAGGGAGCCTGCAGTGAATGGGTCGAGAATCAACAAACAAACGCATAAATGAGTGAATGGGTGAGTCAGGAGCAGGCCCTGGGGCGTGCGGGGAGGGAGGCAGGCTTCCCAGCCTGCTCCAGCACCCTGGCATCAGTACTTCCTGCCACCCGCAGCCCTATGCCAGTGCTCTATGCCAGCCGGCCCCACCATATCTCCTCCAAATCAGCTCCCATCGGCACGGCTCAGTACATGCCCCTTGACGCTGGCCCGATCCTGAACCAGGCAGTGAATCAGACAGGGCCTTGCCCCAGGGCTCCCAGGACTGGGGCAGACAGGCAGCCTCATAAACTGGATCCCATGCTGGGCAGACACGTGTGCCAGCGTGGTGGTGAGCTCAGGGTTGGCTCTGGAGCCTGAGGCCAGGCAGAGCTATTCTAGTGGAAGAAGACAAGAGAATTTCAGGAGAGGGCAACCTCTGAGTGTGGCCTGGAAGGAGGGGGAGGGGCAGCCAGGCAGCACCCACAGAGCCAGTGGAGGCTGCAGAGTGCCCAGTGCGAGCTCTGCAGGAGGACATGGGGGGAGACAATGCTGAGGGAGGTAGGGGTGGGCAGTGGGTGCCAGGCACAAGTGTGGGTCCCCAAACGGGCACCATGGCCCATGTAGGCAGAGTGGGTGTGAGGATAACAGACCCTGTGTGTTCCAGAAGGAAGATGGAAATGTCATAAGGACAGTTTCAAGGAGCTCCAGGGCACCCAGACCTCAGTCCTGCATCACTTGTGCATGATTCCATTGCTATCATCCTCCCTGTGAGCAGCCTGAAACACTGGGGGATCCCAGACTGGGGAGGTTATTCAAGAGCCATTACTTACAGATGAAGCACTCAGAGGTTAGTTTGAAGTGATTCTGACTGGTGCAGGAGATCTGGCAGTCCCAAAGCAAAGTGAAGAATTCAGAGTTAGACAGGAAACCTCAGAATTGGATAGGTCAATGTCAAGGGGGCTTGCATATTGACACACACACACACACACCCAAAGCATCAGCCATGTCCCAAACGATGATGGTGCTAAGGCTGAGCAGCCCTCATTCAACAGATGAACACGCTGAGGACTTGGGACCACAGGAGGTTTTCTAAGTGTTTCAGCAGCTCCTTCCTGCACCGGGAGCTAGGCTGAGCGCTTGACACCCATGGGCTCGCAGCGTGCGTCCCTGTTACTGGTGAGGAGCCTGAGCACTAAGACATTGTGTGATTTGCCCAAAGTCAGACACCCAGGTAGGAGATGGTCAGACAGTTTGGCTTCAGAAACAAGCTGTTGGTCACAACGTATCGTACATTCCTCCACAGCCTGGTAGTAGAGGCAGATCTGAAACTCGGACCTCAGACTCTACCCTCCAGGGCAAGTGCTACGCTTTCCTCTGCTCTGTGCTCTTGGCCCATGCAGGGATCTTGGCTCCTTCACTGCAAAGAGGCACTTGGCGGCCAGGAATCTCCGTCTGTCAGGGATGAGGTGGGCGGGCAGCAGGCAGATCCCAGGACAGAGGGCTTTTGTCTGCCTGCAGATGGGTGGGCAGGCTTGGGCTGTGTGGCCACGCCCAAGGGCCAGCCAGGTGCAAACTCATTAGACGGGCGGGCGGCGGAGGCTGCCAAGGAGACAGAGCAATTAGAGGGCCCAGCCTGAGCAGGAAGTCAAAGCCACCAGGGCACCGGAGCTGCTGAGCTCCTGCCTCCTGCAGAGTCTGTCCTACTGTGTGCTGGGGCAGAGGACACATCTCTCCTTCCATTTCCAAAAGCCTTGGGAGACTGAGGTGACTACCGCCACCGCACTCACCTATTGACCCATCAATTTAGGCAGCAAGTATCTGCCCACGCCTGGTGTGTGCAGAACTGCGCTAAGCCCTGGGAACACAACAGACAACAGCCCTGTGCTCAGAAGGTGTGTACAGGGGACAGAGGAACACGGGGCAAAGGGGTGAAGAGAGCCGAGTAGGGGAGATCACTTTGGAGAAAGCGCTTAGGAACAGCTGGTCTGAGGAGGTGACATTCACAGAGGAGGTCTGAGGTTCTGGGCCAGGAAGCAGCTCATCCAAAGACACTTGCTGGTATGTGAAGGAGCTGGGTGTTAATTCCAAGACTGCCATACTCTCTGGATGACCCAACCATCTGTCTTCTGGGAGACCCTGCCCTGCTGTAGCCTGTTATAATTGGGCCCTTGGCACAATATATTATACTTGTGTAGTTCCATCAACATGTTTATGACACTGTCACAGTGTTTCTGAATCCTCCTCACAGGAACCTCAAGACTTGGATAGCCTGATCATGTCCATTTCTCAGGTGGGAAAATTGAGGTCCAAAATGAAGTCATAAAAAGTTCAAGGTCTCAGGATAGGAGTGATCGAGTGCACTTAAACCAGCCTCCTTTGGTCCTCAAGCCTGTTTTTGCTGCCACACCTTGTCCCTTCCTGGTCCAGCACTTAGGCCAAGCTGAGCACCCAGAAAGCAGGCAAGTTGTGAATTCATTATAGACCAGATGTCCACGGACAAGGCCAATCTCCTTAGGGCTTCATTTCTCTATTAAAAAGTACGAAACCAATCCAGACTGGCTCTCAGCTTTCCCAAAGCAGCTGCACAGGGTCAGCATTCCTTAAGGAGTGCTGAGACCCAGAGAGATAGATGAAGTGGCTGAAGAGAACATTCTAGAAGCCAGCAGCAGAACAAAAGCTTGGGGCTGGAAGAGTCAGCCCCATGCAGTTAGCCAGGCATTGCTGTGGATGGGGGAGCCATTTGGAGCTATGTCCAATGAGTCCACACTCCTCCCCATCATTCCAGATCCTGCTACCTGGGTGAGTCCAGGACACCCTTACCTGCTCCCCATTCCAAGTCCAGCTCTGGGTGGGTGCCAGGAGGCCTCACAGAGCAGAGGCAGAGTCTCTGGGCCACCAACTATACCTTGGCAGGCAGCTACTTCCCATGCTCGGCCTCAGTTTCCCTAGTCATTTACTGAGGATGCACAATGGTCAGAGCAAGTCAGCCCCGTAACACAAGACAGAGTTTTTGAGAGCTTTCTTCAGGGAAGGAAACAAACCCAGAAACAGGTAATATTGTTATCTTTGATTCACAGATAAGAAAGCAAGCTTGGAAGATGGCATCACTTGCCCAAGGCCACACACTAAGAAATAACCCTATGGGGCTCCACACCCAGGACTCCTCTCACAACAAGCCGCTGACTTGCATAAGCGTCTGTGCCCTTTGACCCATGGCAGCAGTCACTCCCAGGAACTGTATCTATAAGAAATAATCTAAGAAAGCCCGATTGACAAGTCGGGAGATAATTAGAAGCTACTCGTGTGCCCAGCACAGGGTCCTGCTTATTCCAGAAGTTCGGCGGCTTCAGAGAACTGCGGTTCCTGTCCACTGCTTGGCTGGTCCTCTCTGGTAATCCCCACGCTGCCAACGCTGTGAAGGGAGAATCGCTTCTCCACTACAGCAGGGTCAGAGAGGCGGATGAGCTGTTGAGGGCACACAGCCACTGACAGGAATTAGCCCCTTTCTTCACAGCCAGTTTAGAGTCGGCAAGGGACACCCGCTGGCTCAGAGGCTGTGCGGTTGGCCATCAGAGGAACAGGCTCTGTAGTCTGAGAGGACTTTCCTGCCTGGCAAGCTGAACACTTTGGATGAGTCAATGCAGCCTCTCAAAACCTCAGTTTCTCTGTCTGTAAAATGGGGGTGATGCTGGAGGCAGCCTGCTCTGGTTGCAGGGTGGAGTGCATGCCTGGCCCCTCTGCCTAGCTGCGGGATCAGTGTGTGTCTCAGCGTTGACACTGGGTGCCTGGCATGAGGGGAAGTAAGCCCCAGTAACACACAGATGTGGAGAACACCCAGATGAGGTGTCAGGGTGCTTGAAGGGTGAGGCAGGACAAGGTTGCACTGGAGTGGGAGTGGCCCCTGGTGCTGGGAGGCAGGCAGTAGGGGTTCAGGGAAGATCCTGGCAGCTGAAGCCAGCAGAGCGGGGGAAGCACGTGCTCCACTGAACTACCTCAGCTGTGTGGGACAGACACGCAGGGAGGCCCAGCAGCTGTAGGTTAGGGCTCTCACAAGTTCCCTGCTGCAGCCAAAGGCACGAGATTGGTTAGTAAACAGACAATAAAAAGCCCACAGAGACAAACAGCCAGACGTGTCCCAACACATCACTCCGATGGGCCCAGAGTGTAGTCTGCACAGATTCTCCACATCCCTGCCTTCACCAGGACTTGCAGAGGCCAGCAGCTCCCTTAGGCCAGTCCTCTGTCCCTTCCCCTTGCAGACCCATCAACAAATTCTCCCGGTATTCATTGCTCATCCTCCTTCTGTGCTGAACTCCAGCCTGTCCCTCCCACCTGTCTCACATGGACGTAGCTATCGGTTTGCTGATTGTGTCTCCCAAACCTTTGGTAGCTTCTCGTGTCCATAGTCCAGTTCAGATGCCTTGATTTGGACTCAGTATCCCCACGATCTAGTCTCTGCTTGACTCCAGTTTCCTCTGCTCTCGTCCTGCCCTGTTCCAGAGTTAACCCAGTTCTGAGAGACCTTCCTCACACGGCCTGCTCATTCCAACCTGGATTTACCTGGCAGGTGCAGTATGGCCCCTACATACCCACAGCCTTGTGGTCAAAGAGGCTCAGCCAGAGGATGTGCCTGTCTTTGAAGCAGGGGTGACATATGTCTTGAAGTCTTGGCAGAGAGGAAATCCTAACCCTGCCACTTCCTGGGAATGTGACTTTGGGGAAATGCAATGTGGATGGCACCCTCTCCTCAGGATCCTGAGCTCTGGGGCCAGGGCAGGTGGTGGGGATAATTCTCCGTGCACTTAAGTCATCACTGTCCTCATCGGGGCTGATACTGCTCAGCGCAGTCCCTACACCAAGCACTGAGCCACCAGGCGGGAACAAGGCTGCCAAACAGCCTCCCACAAAATAGAGAAATACCTCCGGCCCAACTTCCATAAGATGCATGGAGGGCTGGGGCTCCAAAGTCAGTTAAGAACAGAACTAAATAGGAAGCCACACCTCTTCCCACATTTAACTTCCCCTTTTACTCTCTAGGGACCTATTGAGAGTCCTCCTTTCTCCTTCTTCGAAGCTCATTTTCTGAGATTCCTTTCCCCTCCATCCCTGTAGGCCTTGCTCTGACCTTCCCTGGCAGAGCTAAAGGGCAACTGCTGGCTTGCCTTTTCCCTACTCAGCTAAAAAGCTGAATTCTTTTCCTCTAGGTCTTACTGGATTTTTCTATTCTTCGCCTTCAGGGTTGGCTCTGTGAAAGAAAACCAGAACCTTTCCCCTAGGCCTTAACTCTCCCCCTCCCTTGAACCGGCCCCCTCCCATCCTGAGCTAACAGCCATGCAAATCCACTATTCTTCTACCCTCTTCCTTTCACCTTAGACCTTTTGTTTCCTCTTCCTTTGGCTCTGCCTCCTGGTAGAGACCTATTATTTCCAGGGCACCTGCCCTAACTCTTGAGGCCATCTCTACTTCCTCTTCACCTCAATCATCCGCTCAAGCTGCTGCTGGGCAAGACCCTGGGAACTTGCATTTCCTCTGAGCCCTTGGGCACTCCAGAGTCCAGCCTGCCTGGCGTCCTGCTCCACAGCCCCCACTGGTCATCCCTGCTGGGCATTTCCCAACAGCCCTTCTTCTTCCCCCCAAAACAACTTCCTGGCCTGCTTGGTGGACTTCTCACTCCAAACCACAAATTGAAGTTGCATTCCGGCCTCTGCCTCTTGTCCCCTTGTGTCCTTTCCTAGGCACCACTGGATTGAATTTCCATCTCTTCTTCCACTTGAGTGTCACTTGGCCACCTCATGCTGCACATGCTGGGATGAGCTCCTAATTCTCTAAGCCCTTCCTTGGCCCCATCTCTGTAGAGCTCCGCCATCTGTCCTGTAGCCTCTATGAAGCCCCCTTTTCCACTCCTATGCCCAGTCAGTCCGACTCTGTACCACCCATCAGTGCCTCCAGGTTTTTTTCACCACCCGGGGCATCTGCAGCAGCCTCCTGATCAATCTCTCCAAACCATACTCACCCCTTGTTCCATGTCCTTACCGCAAACAGACAGATCTTACTAGAACACATCTTTTGATGACACTTCCTTGCCTAAAACTCTTGCCTGTCTCTCATTTTTCTCCCCAAAAGTCCCCAAATCTTGGACATCTTATGCCACTCTCCCTCTGCTCTCTGGCTTTGCAGCTTTGATTTCAATTCACCAATTTCTTACAGCTTCTGAGGCTCCCCCTTGATGGCTTCTTTGCCTAGAATGCTTCTCCTCACACTCCCCACCCCCAGCACCTGGGCTTTCCTTCAGTTGCCAGGTTGTTTGCTGGTCCCCACAGAGTCTGTGGTTGCCTGATTCATGTCTGTCTCAGCTCCCAGACTCCAGCTCCATAAGGGTGAGGGGCCTGTCGGTCTTCTCTCCCTACAGACACTGCGGCTGCCTGACATGCGGCATCCCAGAGCCAGGGGCCAGGCTGAGCGGTCATTGCTCTGTTCCCACACTGCGGTACTGCCCCAGGCCACACTTGGCGGTTTGGAGTCCAAAGACCCAGTGATTGGACCCTGCCTACCTTTCCAATTCAGCTGGCTTTAACTTTTCCCTGTACCTTCCTCCACCCAGACAGGGGACCTCCCACCTGCTCCCCTTCCCTCCCACTGTTTCACCTCTTCTCCCTTTCTCAGCTCAGGTACACCATCTCAGAATACACAGCTGCCTCCTCTGGACCAGCAGGATACGTAATGACTACCCTTTCACACACACACACACACACACACACACACACACACACACACCATCTCCAGGTTGAAGTCACAAGGCCCATAGGACCTCTCCCAGTTGCAGCCCTACCCTCCTCTCTGCATCTCATCCTGTCCCCCGCTCTGCACTTCCTGCCCCCTCTGACAATGTCCACCCTCCAAGCCGGCCACTGCCTTTCTGTCTCCATGCATGTCCTGCAGGGTCGCCCTTGGCTGCCTCCCTCCTGGACACACTCCTGCTTTTCCTTAGGATGGGCCGGCCGGAGCGCTTCTCTTAAGCCTTCTCTGGCCTCAAACTGAATCTGTTCTTTCCTGAGTCCAGCACATAGAGTTGGCTGTTAAACTAGTGGTTCCTGGATGATTCCTTTAAAGCTGGGTCCTTCCTGCCCCTTTCACAAACGGCAGGTTGGTTAGAAAAGCTACCTACCGGGCCGGGGAGTTAGCTCAGTGGTTCCTGCGCCTGTCTTGCAAGCGCAAGGGCCTGGGTTCGATTCC
>PVIR01023211.1:0-27108 GCA_004026965.1 Petromus typicus | reverse complement strand
CTGAGAGTATCAGTAAGTATAAATCCCCATCATGTCCATACAGTCCAGGCCAGTCCACAAGCTTAGTCTTAGAAAGCGCAGGATGAGACTCTAAGCACTGACCTGAGGTTTGCTATTGAAGACAAAGGCAGACTGTGTGACTGTCCAAAGCCTCAGGTCCTGAGCAAGGTAAAGCCTCAGTCCTCAGCACAGAAAAAAAGCAGGACTACCCTTGTCCAGGAGCTGACTGTCTGTCACGCGCATGGGGTCAGGTAGAGCACACAAACATCTTCTGTTCCCTAAACCAAACTGCCTCCTTCTTCCATGGGAGCCCAGAAAACTTTCTCTGTTAAACACCCAAGCACAGCTGAGAGGAGAGCCCTAGAGAGAGAAGCAGGAGATCAGAAAATATCTGGAAAGCACCGTGCGGATTTGGTCTTGCCTTACCTGAGTTTCATGACCGTAATGTGATGGTTGAGCGCCCATCGAGTAATGGCTGAGATCAAGCCAAACAAACTGGTTCCGAGCACAGTTACTGCTTCATGGTCTGATAGAGCAAAGGATAAATCCCTGAAAATGTCAGATAGTCAATAAGGTATATTCTTAGAGAGATAGAAAATAGTCCTTTCAGGATTGAGGCTTATTGTCTGAGATTAAAAAAAAAAGTCAGAGTTCTTGTCCAACCCGAGTTTACAAAGGCAGATACAAATGCTGTACTCCCGAAAGTGCCATGCTCGACCCAGAGGAATTTTGGCACCCTACATTACTTAGTTACATCCCCCAAATGCCACGTTCTCAGGAAGCATGAGAGGACACTGTGGCTTCTCCTGGCTCCGATTCAAATGGTCCCTAACAAAGCCCCTGGAGAAGCGGAAGTCGGTATCTGTGGAAGGAGAAAGAAAAGGCAGACTGAGAGCAGATGGACTCAGATCCAAGTCTCAGGACCTCTGCTTGCTATCCCTGTGACTCTGAGGGCGCAACAGAATCCCTCTGAACCTCAATTCTTTTTTCTACAAAATGGCAATATTAATACCCACCTCATCATGTTATGTGAGAATTAAGAGAGGGAGAGTGAGGAGTACTGATGTGTGGTGACCATTCGTTAAAGAGGTCCTCTCTCCCAAGCAGGGCTGCGAAGCCAATGCCTTTCTGCAGTCTGCTTTCCACGTGCTGTTCTCTTTTCTCCCCTTGGCTTGGACAGGCAGTATAGTGGACTGGTCAAAGCCAGCAGCAAATGGAGCAGGGCAGCCTGGGACCCGTTACTTCACCACTTCGCATCCGCTGAGGATGAACTGAACTGATGGAGGTAAAGCACTTGGAACAGTGTCTGGCACGTAATGAGTGCTGTGAAATGTCACTGACATCACTGGCGTGATTATCACTTTTATCCTGGGTACAATATATGCCCCAGTAAGGAGCATACTCCAGTTAAGTTTTCTTCTTCCATCTTTCAACTCGTGTACATTTCTGAGCCACCTTGGCATTTTATTAGCCCATCTAATGTTAGACTGCACTTGTCCAAAGATGACGGCCATGGTAGTTCCCATCTTACCTGATCTTCTACCGTGTGACCTGTTACTTCTTCATCCACACGTGGTGTGCACTTCTCTTAGAGTGTGGTGGGTATATGATTGTTTGGCCAGTACAGTGTGGTCAGAGTGACATCATGGGTGATAGCTGATGATCCAGCTTCCACCTTGGCTAATGAATGCATTCCCTGCAAGCCCTGAAGCCTCCATGTTTTTGAGGATGCTGAGCCACACAGAAAGGCCACAGTGAATACTCTGCTGTATACTCCTTTAAGTCACTTAGCACCCGAGACATGAAGTTGAGGCAGCCTGCAAAGGACGTCATTCTACAGCCACCGAGTCACCCTCAGCGTTTCTTCCTCCTCGGAGGATATCTCCACTTTTCCACACCCTATCCAGATTCCTGAGCCCCAGAGTGGATGAGCTTAGTTAACCACTTATTGCTTGAAGTTGATATACTTTGAGGTAGTTTATTGAACAGTGATAACATCACTAGTCATTTGAGAAATGCATAAAACAACACTGAGATTCCATCTCACTCCAGAAAGAATGGCTGTTACCAAGAAACCAATGAATAGCTGGCTGGATTGTGGGGAAAACCCTTCTCCACCACTAGTGAGAATGTAGACTGGTGCAACCTCTGTGGAAATCAGTGGAGCAGTCCCTCAAAAACCAAGGATTGGAGGCCCTATTGACCCTGCTATTTCCCTGCTGGGTATATTCATGAAAGAATTAAAAATATCATATCATAGCAACATTTTTGCACTCATGTTTATAGCAACACAGTTAGTAATAGCTAAATATTGGAAGCAGCTTAAATACTCATCAGCCAGAGACTGGATAAAGAAGATGTGTAGGGTTTTTTTTTAAAAAATAAAATGGAGCATTACTCAGTCATAAAGAATTATAAATTAGAGACATTTATGACTAAATGGATGCATATTGAGGCCACAGTCCAAAGTGAAATAAATAGGACGCACATATAAATACCAAATAGTTTCTCTGGTGTGAGAAACTACAAGAATAAATGAAAATCAAAATACACAATATATAATATGAAATAGAAAGTAAAGAGCAGAAGAAGTAGGGGATGGGGAAGGGAAAGAAGGGAAGGAAAGCATGAGAAAAGAAAGAAAAAAAAAGAAACAAAGTTTTTGTACATAGGAAAGGAGGAAGGGGAATGTGGAAAAAACAAGAACCAAGATATATCATGCACAGGTACAAATGCCCAAAGAGGAACTTGATCACAACGTATAACTAAAATGTACCAATAAACTCAAAGAGGGGGAGACGCCCTCAGAAACAGAAGGGTAGATTGTGTTAAAGAAGGGTGCAGCATCTCGTTTCTTTTCTGAGAATAACCATCTGGGGTGTGTGTGTGTGTGTGTGTGTGTGTGTGTGTGTGTGTGTGTGTGTGTGTGTGCGTGTGTGCGTGAGTGCGTGTTCGTGCTATTGTGACTTCTAATCAGAAGTTCTAGCAAAGGCTGACCTGACGCCGTCCCACACTGAGCTCCTACCCCTGCTCACAGGCAGGCCGAGCTGTTCTGTTGGAGCAGTTTGAAGGAGGCTGGGATTGTCCTAGCCAGATACAGGAGCTGAGCAGCTGAGCAGGACAGACTGTCCCTGTCACAGGGCCTCCCTTCGTAGGGCTCTGAGCCCTCCTCTCGTCAGAGGTTGCTTTCTGCTGGCCCTTCCCACCTCTGTGTCCTGTGACAGCAGCCTGCTGAGTTCGCCTCGGAAGGATGTGGCTTATGGCACGCGTGTACGGCATGCGGCCCGCAGAAGTCTGGATTTAGTTGCTGGATCATCTGCCTACTATTGCTGCAACTTTGCACATTATTTAAATTCTCTGATCATCAGTCATGTCCTTACTTTGCAAGATATTTTTGAGAATGAAAGAAATAACACATCAGAGCCTACAGTAGTGCTTAGAACACAACTAAATGTTCGTTACTTATTCTGCTATTATTTACACTAAATAAGTGTTACTTAGTCACCAGCAAAGGAATGGCTGGACCCCCTAGAGGCTGGAAGAGGCAAGGAAGAGTTCTCTCCCAGAGCCTTCCGAGGGAGTATGATCCTGTCCACATCACTGTTTTGGATTCTGACCTTCAGAACCGGGGAAGAATAATTCTTCTGTTGTTCAAAATCACCCAGCTTGTGATCGTTTATTGTGGCAGCCTTGTGGAATGAGTATGCCCAAGAAACCACAACCCTACACTCCCAGGGGCTCGTCAAACCCAGACTTTCCCATGAAAGACAGAAGGGACGCCTGGTTTCACTCTGAAAGGTGAAGAAGCTGAAGTTTGGAGTGGTTCAGCACCTTGCCTACCACAGAGCTAAGACTTCGTCTTTTCGCTGGTTTCTCCAGAGTGGCCATTGCTGAATTTTTTTTTTAAAGAGGATCCGGTGGTCCCAAATGCATGCTAAACTGGTAAATGTTTCTTTCATTTCTTCTACTTTCCTTTTCTGCCTCTGTCTCCTGAGGTGGGCCCCGAAGTCCTAGCTTTCCTGTCATGCATCTCTCTGACTTCAGTGAGCAGGGAAAGGAAACAGCATGAAGTCATAAACACAACAAAAACAAGCTCACGCATCTTTTCAGTTTTTTCCCTGTAGTCCTTCACCAGGACTCAGCCTGTCCCACGAGCTAGCCCTTCTCTAACTTGTGAGCAAATACTTCAGCAGTGCCGTTAATAACATCATAGTCCTTTGTGTTTTCACGTTGTTTTAATTAAGTGACGTCATCAAATTTGGGTCAGAATTCTCATCCTCTAATTTTCAATATAATTATGCTTCCCGTTATGTATTTCAATGTATTTGAGGAGCGTTTTGTTGCTGGTGGATTTGTTGAGATTCCCCCTCCAGCTCTCCACAGAAATCAGAAGCTGAAGTCAGCCCACATTCTCCTAATTTACCGTGAGGTTTCAGGCAGCAAAGATACAGCAGGAACCCATTTCTCTCTCCTTCCCGTGCCCATCAGCTCATGCCCATCTCTACAGCCACTCAAGTTTCCCGGCGTTGAGGAAAGGCTGAGAGGGCAGAGGTTGATACACACACCTCAGGCGGCTCCCGTGGGCAATGCCCCGCTCCAATTGCTAGAGAAATAAACAGAGAACCTAGCTCTGGGTTCTTGTCTCACATATTCAAATTTAGATCAGCTGGGACGTGGCTAGGAAAAATGATGCCATTTTCCATGAGATACAAATGCAAACCCTTATTTCATTTGGCTGGTTAAACTGATAAAGAGTTGTGAAAAGACAAAGGAGGTTTGTGTTTGTCTCATTTTATGACCTACGGTGAGGAGTTTCACTTAGAGTATCCTTGCTCAGTGGAGTCGGAGAAAGATGGAGGAGAGGGGAAATGAGAGAGTGATATGGCCCGTTTTTCTAGTGTTTGAGATAATAAATTCTCTGTTCTTTTCCTAATGTGATATCACATAAAAAGGGGATACACTTCAGAACTGGTTGGGCCCAATAGGTGGCCCCGGTGAGGTCAGCCTGAAATGTGTGCACAAAGACACAAAGAAAAATGAGTAAGGTAGCAAGCAGAGCGCTGAATGCTGATTACTCCTTTCTCAAGCCAACCTTTCTTTGTTTCTCTTAAAAAGAAATTGAAAATCAATCCAAACACATACTACTCTTTAGCTTTTGTGATTGGAAAGCACATGTTCAATTAAAAAGTGGTATCGCTAAGAACAGAGCCACTGAGGAATGCTGAAGAGGATGGAGGAGGGGAGGAAAGGGAAGGGAAATGGGGATATAACGAGTTTGGGTCCGTAAAAGTCAGTCTTTACCATGGCACTTTCTTTCTAACGCAGGCCAGGAAATAAACCTGAACATGAGAAACTTCGGGGACAAATCCCTCCGCAGCAAATCCTCTCAAAGGCCACGTTGCAGTGTTTGCAGGGAAGGGTCGGTCTGTGCGAGACAGGGGCCCAGTTCCACACATTACTGCTCAGTGACCTGCATGTTGGCACTTGGTCGCTCAGCCTGTGGTTCGGACTTTTCCATCCTGCAGGCTGCGGATTTCAGCCAGGAAGGTGCACAGATGTCACAGAAAGAAGGGACCCACGGCAGGGGGCTGGAGATGGGACTGAGGCAGTAATGGGCAGGAACATTTCCTTTGCTTGTCTCTTCTTTGACAGTGAAGACTATTGACTGAGTAGCTAATTGGACAAAGGAAAGTAGGAGTTTCAAAGGCAGGATGAGAAATTTAAGTTGAGGTTAAACAAAAAGATTTCATAAGAAGCTGGAGATGTTACTTCAAAGACTTTCAGATGACATAAGCTGTGGCCGTGTGATTGTCTGGACTCTTCTTCCTCAGTCTAGTGGTTGCTTTACAGCCAAGGGTCTGCAGGGAGGCCGGGCAGGGGATATTAGTGACCAAGTCTTTGACTGTGGAATCAGACTGCTGCAGCTCTCAGAACCAGACCTCAGCTGGTAAGAGAAGCAAGTTATTTAGTCTTCCTTAGTTTCTGCCAACGTGCAAGGGAGACAGTAGGAAACTTGTTTCTCACTTGAATTCGGGTGAGAACTGGAAGAATAGAGCACATTATACCCCACATTTGGAACATAATAAGTATTCAACCAACATTAGCTGGAATTTTTGCTACTGCTGTATTACTTTAGCAGAAGCAAAATAATAGCCCGTGCAGCCTCCTTTACTGTTAATTGTGTCTTATGCTGTTAGGGTACTGGCTTAATGTCCTGTCACTACTTCAGTTCTTCAGGAATAACAAAAGTACCAAGCCTGAAGCGGCCTCACGTGTCACCTCCAGGGTGTCCCTTCACTCAGCACGCCAGTATTAGCCTTGCCTACTCAGTCCTGCAGCTCTCCAATGGGCCTGTGTCAGCTTAGGGGTAGGACACCAAGAACTCACCACCTTCTCACTGCTACTTTGTGGTTTCCCTTAGAGCTGTCAAAATTGGGCACGGTCAATTTCATGACTAGTTGTCTGTAGAGTCCATTTAAAAATCATTAATCTCTGCAGACTCAAAGGTACACCCATCAGCAAACGTTCAGGGATTTGGGGATACAGAGCAGAGGGATGCACAGGCAAAGTCCCTCTTGTAGCAATGAGACCACAGTGACTTAATTACGAGAAAAATGCCAATTACTGTCAGTAGTACATTCTTACATTTTTACTGCACTAAAAATGATGTTTCTGAAAATGTGCTGCTGGGAGGTATTAGGAATAACAGTTCATAAAGCTTATGCATGACGGCACCTCAATAATCCAGGAAAGGATTAAATGGTACAACCCAATGAGATGGACATCGGACCGTAAGAAGAGAGAAAAAGCAAACAAAGAAAAACAGTTGGAACCTTTCCTTACTTATTTTGGAATTTGTACATAGGATCGGAGGAAAGCAATCCACTGTTTTTGATACATTTTTGCCCTTTTTAAAAAATTTACTTTTTTTCTGGTTTTTAGCCTTGGGTTAATATGATAAAAAAAAAAAAAAAAAGACAAAGCAAGCAATTGTTGCCTGACTAAAACAGAAGCAAATAAACATAGAAAAAAGAAAAAAAAAAATGAATCTCCCAGCTCAAAAACCACTGTACAGAGAGGGCAGATCGCCCGACATTTCCTCCAAGAAAAGCTGGCCTCCAGTTAGATCAACTTTTTGAAGCTCGGCTCCCTCCCAGCAGTGAAAGATGAGGAGAGGCAGGTGGAATACAGCGAAGCTCCTTTAGCCTGCGGAGCTAAGTTGAGACTCCATCTTCCACAGATTTCTGGGTCTATGGGAGAATTAACAGAAGAAATGGGAAGTTCTCCCTCCGGTTCAGGGGGTTGTTAACAAGTCTCGTGATGACGGCAACGTTGAAAAACGTTCCTGGCTGAGTAAAACAACAACAAAAATAACTAGAATGCTGAACATACAAGTTTTTGTAGATTATTTTCCAAGATCAATCAGGAGCTCCCTGGAAAGCTGAGTTTTTGCTTCCAATCCGGTTATTATTCTCTTCAGAGCAGATGGGGCCGGAGTGATGTCTAGCCTCCTCACATGGAGAGACCAGCCAGATTTGTCACTAATTAGCAAAGCGACCCACAGTCAAATGGCCTCCTCTTCCTGTTTGCGGGCCAAAGCCTGGGCGGCCTGCAGGTCACCACCTGAGACCACGACTTTGCGGCCCATCATCCCTACCTATAAACCCTCCCGTGGTGGCTGCTCCGGCAGCACATGCCACATGGGGGGTGACAAAGGGAGCCGAGGAGGCGGCATGAGTTTTGCCTAGTTTCCATTTTAACTCTGCCAAAGGAAATGCCAGTGTTTCAAAGATCATTGGCTAAGGAAATAAAAACATTTTTTGTCTCACTTCTTATGTTCTCTATATTTCTTACTTCTCATAGCAAGGAAAGTTAAAGATGCGTTCTCTTAAAACAAGGACATCTGTGGACATCTGGGTCCACGTGGTGACTGTCCAAAGCATCTGTATTTCGCTTGCTTTATACCTTTGGAGGAGGGATGTTGGTCAGTCCTTCTGCTAGGGCAGCATGAGTTCCTCTCTCCTGTTCCCCATCTCCACTGACCCTGACAGACAATCAGTTGCAACAGGACCTTCGGACAGACTCTCAGCCACAGCGTCTTCTGCAGTCCTCAGGATGTGCCAGGCTCTGCCAAGTCCACAAAAAGGAAACTGTTATATTTTTAAATCCCCTTTTCAAATGTTCTACTCTGAATGGAGACATTTCAGCAAGTTCGTCAGTAATACAAAGAGGAGGCTGCTCTGGTCAGAGAGAAAATTCAATTCTGCTTCAGAGAGAGAGAGTGTGTGTGTGTGTGTGTGTGTGTGTATGTACACACAAGCATGCTATTTAGGGAGGTTTTACAGTCACACTTTACCTTTATGCCTTGCCTAGCATTTTTTAGTAGCTTTTTCTACAAAAGCATATTTAAAAATTTTAAAATATATTCTATTAGCATAATCCTAGAATAAGCCTTATGTTATGCTCCAAATTAAAACCCACCCTATTTCTAATTAGCTCTTGGAATTAAAAGCTTGGATTTCTAAGATTTAATATTTTTGAGTAGAGCAGATTGGCTGTCTTTGTCTCTAAAAGCATGGAGACAAACATCTTCTAAGTTAATTGTATTTCTTATCTGATTTTATAGCCATCAACTAATGGGAATAAAAGCAATAAGTAAAGTAAATCAAATAATAATAAGTTAACACTTATTGGCCACTTAATATGAGCTTGAAACTGTACTAAGAACTTGATATTGATTACTTTATTGAATTGTCAAGATAATACTGCATTTGACATTTGTATTATCCTCAAGTTATAAAGAAAACAGGTCATGAGAGGAAGTTACTAACTTGCCTAACATCACGTGGCTAGTGAGCAGGTGATGCAGATCAATCTGCTCCCAGCATTTACTCTTTGGACTATGACACCTTCCTGCCCTCCTCCTCCCCTTCCACCCCCCTGACAAGTGGCAAAAGATCGTCTGGCTGGAACTTTCCAAGGGACGGCTTCCTGGCGTGTGTGTGCTAATGCCACTGTGCAGGAACCAAGGCCACACTGGCACACACACAGAGGCCGTCTCCAATGCTCTGTAGCCAGCAGTGTAGACATGGCCTGAGGCAAGTTCCCTGTGAAAAACCGCCCGCCTGACGGGTGGGACATCACACCTCTCAGGCGTGGTTCTGACCTCTTCTGTAGTAGTTCTGATGACAGATATTCTAGGACAAAATTCAGCAATGATACAAACCACAAAGCACAAAATATTTAGGCACGAAAACCATTTTCAGGGAAAATGAGATGAACCTTAGGACATTTTTTCATTCCTTTTCAATCTTACTGTCCCACAAAGGACAAGTTTGAGGTCATCTTACACCAAAAGGCATCACAATGAAGATAAGAAAAGGACAAAGGTATTTTGCTACTTTAGCCCTGGGTCTCAATGTCCCAATAGAAATCATTGCAGAAAAGGCCCTCAGCTGGCTCACAGGCCCACTTAGCTATCTTAACAGATGTGAAGCTTCCCTCTGAATCCTTAGAAGCAACTTTCTCCTTGACACTTAGGAAAATAATGTGCCTGAAATAAGATAAAGACCAGCCACAAACCAACTGTAATCATTTCCCAGCTCCCCGCAGGCAGTTAAAAGTTTCCCACTTTATTGAGATGCTGTGCTCAGCAGAGGTATAAACAAATTGTGAGAGACCATTTATTTAATGACCTGACAACATCACCAAACCTCCTCAGGGTGGAGCTTCCACAAGATTCAGTTCTCAGACAGCGCAGAAGGGAATCCTTATCCATAGGAGAGTGTCACCTCTCATGACAAGCTGTCACAGCAGCCCCGCTCACACTGTTCACAAGGCTTGTCCTGGTGCCGTCTACCTCATGTATATGTTGAGGACCTTCCTCTTTCATCTTGGGAAATCTTGGCATCGAGCAAAATGATAGAACTTACCTTTCATGCAAATCCTACCGGTGAACAGGGGCCAGTGAGCATATGTGCCTCACTTGCTATAAGCAGCACTGTTATTGGGAATGCTACTTCCTGCCAAGGGCAACAGAGTCTCCTGTCATAACCTATTAATCCAGAGATCAGTCTTCTTATTGGCAGCTAAGCACCAGGCCCACGACGCTGTGTTTAATATGCTCTTGGAGGACAGACTGTCGGACTCTCTGAGCTGTGGGAGAGTGATGGCTCATGGTGAATCCCTGGCAGGCTTCTTCCCAGGCTTGGGACAGGGACAGCCCTCTTCTGGCCCTGCCAAAAAGGGAGAACAAGGCAAACACAGCTGACTACACCAGCTCTTGGGGAAGGTTTGGCTCTACTCTGCAAGCTCAAAGCTTTCTATTAACAAGAGTTAATTTGCTTGCTCGTTTGTACCATAAAAAGGATGCGCTGCTTTCTTGGCAGCTGGAGAGATCACATAGCAGTGATGGCAAGAGACGCTGCCTGTATTTTTCTTGTGAAGTGCACGTGGCTTGCTTCTCTCTCAAAGGACCAGTTTTTGTTGGAGAATCTGTCCCTACCCTAGAAGGGCTGGTTCAGCCACAGCTTCAGAATACAGCTTGTACCCAATGAATATATCGTATTTTCCTTGGTCGCAGAAATTGATTCTGTAGGTTTGCATGTGACTTGCTAGTTGTCTGCTGATACTGGAGAGCAAAGGCTTTGCTAATTCCCATTGTCTTCCAGCTTGGAGGATGAGCCTTCTTCTCCCGAGACACCATGTGATTAGATAGTCCCTGACTAAGAAGGGAGCTGATAGGGAAGAAGCTGACCTGCAGAAAGAGCAGTCCATTTCTGGTGATGTCACTGACGCAGATGCAGCCACCTCCAAGGTTTATATTCCTTGGCTTCTTCAACTTCCACTCAAGTTTCTGAACAGGCTGACTAGGAACGTTACCTGTTCCACACAGCCCAAGTAGTCACACTCAGAACAGCTTCACAGAGCAGTATTGATTTAAAATCTCAAATGAAAATTTGTTACTGTTTTCTAGCATTTTGAGACAGTGATACTCTGAACATGTCTTCTCAAGCCGTTGGAGGATACTAGTAATAAAAGCTTCGTAAGGGCACAGTGTTATAGTTCATCAAGAACTTCCAGAGGAAAAAGTACCTCATTTATCCTCATAAGTCAAATATGTAGCATATAAGACAATTTCATCTGTTTTATAGGCAAAAAGGTTAAGTTAACTATATAACTCTCTTCTTAGAAATACATTCACCTATATCACTACCACTCATGTCAAGACCTAGAACAATTCTAGTTCTTCACAAGGTCCTCATTTCGATCCCCCACGTACATCACTACTCCAAAGGAAGCCACTGTTCTGACCTCTGTCACCATAGATTAATTTATTTGTTTCAAGTTTCTTATAAAGAGAATAATTCCACATGTACTCTTACAATTGCCTTTTTTTTTTTTTTTTTTGCTGTACATGAATATAAACTTCACTCCTTTGGAGGACATATTAGTATTTATTGCGGAATAGTTTTCTATTACCTGATAATGTTACATTTTTATATTAAAAAAGAATAAAGGTTAATGATTTTATACCAAAAGAATATTGGGACAAAATAATACAGCACTGTGTTGTGTTCCAGATGTGGACATTGGAGTTCTCAAAATTCAAGGACTTAAATCACAAGTCATTTAATTAGTACTTGGGGGAAATATTTTTGGGACTTCTTTGCGAATTCAGTTGCTACATCATAGTTATTATCCATGTCTTATATGTGGGAACTTAAAAGTCTAGCTTCCACCTCCCCCGAAGAGGCCGCGGGGGCCGTGTTGCATTTCTACGGAAGGAATGTTAATGCCTAACTCAGTTCAGTTTTCTGAGCCCTTGAAATGTGTCTGTGTCACACGCTTGACAGATCGAGTCTCCCTTCAATGCCATGCAGGATACAACGCCTCCTGCACCGCCCTCGACTTTGCTCCGTCCCTTTGATACGACAGATGGTTAAGGGGCAGTCTCGCTCCACCCGTGTGGCCTCACTTGTAGTGTGACCACCATCGGGTCATTCTTTATATTTTCTTCTTTGGCAGTGAGACCCTCTCTGGCTAAAGACCTGCCGTCAGAATGCAACTGAACATTGTTATCATCTGTAAACTCACTCCGAGCACAGCGGCTAAGCTTACTGCTGGGTAACGTGTTCCCAATCTAGCGGAGGTTGATGTGCTCTAGATTACTAAATCTCTACTGCTCTTCTATACAAATACTTTGAAAAATTATGCAATTACAATCTCTTTTATTCCATCTTTCAACAAATGCTACATGTTGGGCACTGTCCTAGGAGCTGGAATAGTGAACAAATCAGAGAAGAATGTCTAACCTTTTTAGGAAATTTATAATCGTTGGGAAGACAATACACCAGGGCAGTAAAATATATAGCTGCACAGTGGTGACAGATGCTAAGGAGAGGGAGAAAAGGGGTAGGACATTGGGCCCAGCTTCTTGAGATAGCTGTATTTGAGAACTAAGGAAGTGAAGAATCTGGCCATAGAGAATCTAAAGGAAAAGAAATGCAGGCAGTGGAAGCAGGAAGCGCCTCGCCTGCAGGCCGGGAACATACCCCAGAGCTGTGTGAAGCACAGCAAAGGCGGGCTGGGCATGTTCAGGGTGGTATAGCTGTAGACAAGAATAGCAAAGAGCAAGAAGAGCTTCCCCGACGTGGCTGAGGGAACATCATCAGGAATAGAAGGACTTGGCTCTTATTTGGAATGAGATGGAAAGGCTTCAGGAGTATTTGAGTACAGGAGCATCACAACCAGACATCAGGTGTTAATGTCAGCCTTAGGTACCAGACTGCGGAGAAATGGATCGGGGCCCGAGTGCACGTTTCACACAAGATGGCTGTTTTCCACATTTTCGTGGAGCTGAAGAGTTCCACGTGGAGGATTTTGTGGCTGCGAAACCCCTATCAGTGCTGTGCTGCTGTGGCTAGTTTCTTGCCTAACTCAGTGAAACTCTGTAGCAACGATCTTACATCCTGGAATTGGGGCTCTCTTTCTAGAAACAAATTCCTGACACCCAGATTAGATGGCTCAGAGGAAGCGTAACCTACATGACTGACAGAGGCGACAGGAAGGGCCTGACATTTCCTTTTTCCTTGGGGTTCTCATCAGACTGCCCCCGAGGCTCAGGAGGATACACTCACTTGGCATGGCTGTGAGACAGAGACTCAGAAGTACACTTGGGCCCCTCAGGTAGGTACAGTGTCTTAATGGTCTCCCTACACTTACATCTGAATTGTCTCACTTAATTTCCCTCTCTACTTTCACGACTTTTAACATTAGATTTAAAGCTCTGAGGGAAGACTTGATGGTCATAATAAATTATACCCTTTTCCCCAATTTAGAATTAGAGATTGTCAAAGTGTCTAGACAGTAACGAAGGGAGAGGTAAGGGGATATTACTATCTCTATTTTATGGATTACGGTAAGACAGAGACTAACTTGCAAAATGCCACACACCGGTAAGCAAGGGACTCAGACTTAATTCCAGGGCCCAGGGAGCCCCACAGCCTTTCCGTCTTCAGGGCAGGCAAATGCAGCGTCGGCGAGTGAGGGCTTCCTGCCCCGCCCCCACGCTCGCTGGGTAATGTGGAAGCTCCACCCTTCAGCCCTCTGTGGAGTTCGTGTTACAAAGAGCCTTTGTTATTCCAAATACCACTTCATTTATCAGAGGCCCCTGTGGTGCGGAGATGGCCAAACTATTTGGCTGTTTGCTTGGCCAGAACTCAGTAAGGTAAGAAGTTTGGGCACTCAGCTGGAATGTGGACCTGCTGCTGTCTCTGGAATGACTTCTGGTTCCGAACAGCTCCCGTTTGGCTCCGTGGCAGTGTTGTGTCCTGCTGTTTACTGGTCCCAAATATATACCCCTCAAGAGCTCCAAGTGGACATCTACCACTGTGTGCGGCAGCTTTTCCAGGTGTCTGACCTGCAGGAGCCACTCTGTTTTCTGTTGTGAGTTCCCAGCCTCTTTGCCCGTGACCCTCAGTGGGAAGGTGGAGATCGTCCAGGGAGACCCTCTCTGCCTGTGCCCAGACCGGCTTGGGGCTTGCCTTGTCCTCCCTCTATCCCTCATCTTGCCACAGTAATCTTTCTGTTGTCTTCTTGACTTCATTTCAACCCAAGTCCTTCACAGGAATCTTGTCTCAAATTTTCAAACTCATATTCTGAGCTGATAACGTTTAAGGAGCTCCTATTAAAAAGTAAAAGTCTTCTGCTCTTCCTAGGCCACCGCACTGGTCCTCAAGTTTCACTTCTTTTGTGCCTTATATCTAGATGTCTCCCAAGGACCCTGAGCACCCAGAGGCCATGGCAGGGTGTTGGCAGAGAACTGGACGTGGAGTGCTGTGGCTGACTTTCTGTGGCCCTGGTCAGCCGAGCTGGTCACTGGGGTCACAGTGCCTGGCTCCTCCCTTCTCTCTGATCCCTCCCTGCCATGGTGTCAGCGGCTTCCTTCTCCCAGAGGCCTTGCCTGGGAGCCTGTGGCCATGGAGTCTGCCATGAGTCTTTCCGTAAGTTGTGAGCTTCAGATATTGTCCCCACCACAAGGAAAATGACCAAGACAGCTGCCAAAATCCTGGAGGAAACACTGGGCTCATTACTCTTTCCTTCTTTTATTACAACCAGTCCAAGTGTCCCCTGAAATCTCGCACTTGCAAAGTGCCAGCGGGTCCAAGTCACCATGGGAAAAGCCACGCTGCAGGCTGCATGTGGCTTAGCCCCTGCAGGGGCACTGGTCATGTCTAGGGAAGTCCTCCCTGTGTCCCTTCTTGACTGGGTCAGTGCTTTGAGATCATGTCCGGCGTACAGGAGGTGAGCTGCCGCTCTTCGTGTAGCTATTATTAGCAGTCCCTCTGTTGGGAAACCCTGTCATCCCTAAGCTTCCTGCCACCCCACCCCCAGTTCTCCAGTCTCTCACCGTTGTTTTCCTGAGCACTCACTGGCCTTGCTCTCTTCTCTTCCTCAGTGACAACCAGTCTCCCAGCTTCCACCCCCCACACTGTGTTCTTTTCCTCGTACTCTGGCTCACTCCCATGATGCTCCCTGGCCGGCCACCTGCTAGGAAGTCTCCCTGTGCCTCTCCTCTAGAGAGAGCCCATCTTCGGTCTGTCTCCTTCACACAGCCTTCCACGCTCTCCTTGGCCAGACAGCTCTGCCTTGAAATCCTCCTAGGCTCCAGAACCTCGCCACTGTACTCATCAATATGTGTACATACTTAGTCACCGTGGCGCCTGCTTTGCCAGGCCCTCCTGGGAATCACCTTCGTGCACCCACATGCTGAAGGTGGTGGATTTCCCCTGGCAACTGAGCTAGTTCGAACTGAATGAGAAGTGCGGAGGAAGGACAAGTGGGCTTGGATGAGTATTTGGTTTACCCAGGCACTCTTGAACTCCACTCCAAGTTATTCAGTGGATCGGGGCAGGCATGAAACTTGAATGATAAAGAGGAATCAAAGGCAGAAAGCATAAAATGAATGAGCAGACTGCAGAGCCACGGGAGAGGGCTGAGATGGGAGAGCGAAGAGGAAAGCCAGCGAGGACATAGGGAAGAAGCCCAGGGGCGGGTGGCGAGGAGGCCTGGTTGCTGTGGGCTTTGCTTCACCAGTGCAGTTTCCCTGGCCCAGGGAAACCAAATGTTGGCAAGAGTAGTTTGAAGCTTCTTACTTATGAAGTTTTGAAAGATCTTTAAACACACAGCACAAAGAAAAGGTAGTTATTCCAGAAGGAAGTTTTAAATATTAAAGTAAGACAAACATCTTTAAATATAATCAGAAAAATCAGCCAAGGGACATTCCCTTCATTTTCCAGCTAAGACATAAATAAATTACACTGACCACAGGGACTATAAATATCTGTTGTATGAATTTTTTTTTTTAGTACCAGGGATCGAACTTGGAACTTTGTACTTGTGAGGCCGGCACCAGAACCACTGAGCTAAATCCACAGCCCATGAATTTCTAAGTGACTAGCCTAGAATATATATATATATTTTTTTTCTTTTACTTACCGATTTACAAAAACAGAGGGAAGCAATATATTAAACTTCATTTTTTTATTCATTAAGTTTATTGACACATTTTAGGTACACATTATGATCACATTCATTGTTGGTTATTGTGCTTGATACATCTATTTTTTTCTCATTCCTCTTCCCTCCTTTCAACTCTGCCACCCCCCTCTGTTTACAAGAGTTTTATTTCCATTTTTCCTTCTTCTTTCATTTTTTCTTTCCCCTGCCCAGGTCCCCTCCCCCTTTAGATTCATTCGTTTTTGATCTGGCTATCTGCATTACAGACTTGATTAAGTTTATCGGCACATTTTAGATACACACTGTGATCACATCATCACTGGGAACTTGTGCCTGTGTGTGATATATCTTAGTTCTTGTTTTTCCCATCCCCCTGCGCGCCCGTCTACCCTCCACCACTCCCTGTCTTTAAACTCATCTTTAATGACCGTTTTCCACTCTTTCCCCGTGTGCTCTTCGCATTGACAGTGAATTTTGTAGCTAACTGTGCTGAGCCCCGCAGGCTGCTCCTCTAGTGTGACCGTCTAAGTCCAGGCCAGATGCTGACACACACCCTACCCACCAAGGCTTCCTTTGCGCTGAGGCCCCTCTGAGAACGTCCCAGGACAGATTTAGAATGTGCGTGAAAACTGGACCACAAATATTTTCCACAACAGAAAAGAAACTAACAGACTCCTCTCTGCAGCCCAATCACATGCCAAAAAACATATTTGTGTGATGGTAGATCACAAGACTCTTGGAGTCAAGAGATTGAGTTTCAGCCAAAAATATGCAGCCCAGACCCAAATAAACTCCTAACGCTCCCTCTCCCACTGGCTGGGGGTTCAGATGGGCTCCATGAGCCTGCAGACAGCAGAGGCAGGAGCCCATCTGCAGCAGATGAGAAGAAGGAGGAAGTTGTTCTTGGGCGCTTTGCCTGAGACACGTTAGAGACAAGACAGTCTATCACATCTCTCTAACACTGGCTGGTGCTGGCTGCCAACAAGCCAGTGGGTTTAGGATACTAAACTTGGAGAATTGCATCACCCATGGGAGCAGTTTTCTCCCTGGGAAATGCAGACTTGAGAGGGCAGGGGCACTGGAGCACCCACAGCCCGCTGTTCTTCGTGTTGTCATTGCCTCCACCCGCCAAGACAGCACCATGAGGTAGACTACGAATGCACCGCTCCCTGCCTCACCGCTCCCACGGCCCCACCCAGCGCTTCTCTCCATCAGCTTTGCCCCATGCAGCAAGAGTGACTGCAGACTGCCCCCGTGGGCTACGGGCGATGGGGTGCCCTCCAGCAGACTGCTGCTGGGAGGAGAGCAAGCGAGGGCTGGGTGTCTTTTCTGCCCCTCTCACTGCCTGATGGCAACAGCTCCGCTTTGTCCTTTCACCAAAGACTCCTGTCCAGGCCGCTGGCTCTCCAGCCAGTCCCGCTGGCTTCTTGTCTGCTTTGCCCAGCAACAGTGAAAGTCAGCCATTCTTCCTGTCTCCCTCGAGGGGCCGTCTTCGCTGATGGGTGCCCCCAACTAATGCAGGCCAGCAGGGACGGATGGTGGATGACTGCCATCTGTGATGCTGTGCGAGGGTTCGAAGGCTGGCACGGAGCACGGTACCAGCACTGTGATCCTCTGCGGTTGGCCCTGGGCCCGGGAGGGAGGGCACCAGAAAAATGGGCATCTAACTGTTCTCACCTCAGACTTGTATTGTGTGGACAAGACTGAGCCTGATGGAACTTCATTCTATGGTCCAACATGATTTTATCACTTAGTCAAGCCTATGAAAGCCTGATTGTCACGTTAAATATATTCCAATGTTAATATCAAGAGATCACTGTAACTAGAGAAAGATGAAACTTTAAAACTACCTTGTCCTACAGAAGTCACACAGGGCAGACAAGCCTGGGAAGCACTCTATTTGGGATGTGTGTCTGACCCACAGACCCTCTTCGGTGTGGTGTTTTAGTTCTTCGCCTTCAGTGTAACCATCTCCGTGATGACAAGCTCCTCACTTTTTTGGCTGTCAGTTCTCTTTACTGAATTTCCCACCCGGGCTCGTTAATCCTCTCTAAGAAGACAAGTGTGTCCTAGAAACCAGAGTAGAGAAGAGGAACCCACTGGCCAAATTCTTCTTCTTCCAGTCAAACTTGACCCTTCATGTGCCTAAATCAGTCTCTTGGCAAAGGAGAGAGAGCAGAGTTAAGGCCTACATGCTACAGTGGCCTGAGTCGCACAAGAGGTCGGCAGTGCCGCAGTGTGTCCGGGACCCCAGCTTTACCACGGAACTGTTTTGTTGTTCTATCACCCTGCCTTCTAACAGATAGGTATAGCAAGAGGTGAAGATTCAAGAGTAATTCTTCAATAATAAGACAGGTTTTACTAAAAACGACATAAGAGAAAATGTCTTCATCTAGATGTGAGATAAAAATGTGGATGTTATTTTTAAAAAAGAAAATGAATTCTCCTTGAATTGTCAGCATCCCCAGTCCATTGTTAGCACTGTCAAGACTATCTTGGGACAGTTCGTTATTATCATTGTTGTTGTTAACACAAAAACAAAACTTCTGTTTACAAAGGAAAAGGAGGTTGAAGTCATTGAAGTAAAGACCAGTAGTGCAGAGCTTGGCCAGAGTGATCTCTATCTTGTTCCCACCCATGACATACCAGGAATTCATTCACTTATGCATCCTTTCACTCATTCATTTAGTAATGAACATTAATTAATTAATCAGTCAATCAACATTTATTAATGAACAACCAAGCAGGGTATGTCGTTATCAAGCTTATGTTATAAGCTGTGTCTGTGGGTCAGACACAGATCCCAAATAGAGTGCTTCCCAGCTGTGGGAGGACTGGTAGTTCCAGCACTGTGGGTGGCTAATGGGGGGACACTCAGGTTTATGTTGGCCTTGAGAGGTGAGTATGAGTTTATGCATCGGAGTGGTGCTTGCAAAAGGAATTTCAGGCAGCAAGAGCAGAAGGTGTGAAGACACAGCTCTCTGAGGACGCCCACGGAGCTAGTCGTGGACGCTGCGGTCAAGGGTTCCAGTCTGGACTTTCTCCTGTGGACATGGGAGAATTAAAGCAAAGACCATGATGCAGGGCATAATCATAATCACATTTGTATTTTTGAAAGATTATGCATGGAGTCTGTATGAATTGACAAAAGCTTGGAAAGTAAGTAGACAGTCAAGTTAATGTTAAAGTCTGGTTTAACTTTCTATTTATAAATTGCTTCTTGGCAGAATCTGTATTACTAGTATTTGGAGCTTTTAGGGAATGTCTACTTCTTGGACTGTCTTCCTGGTGTAGTTGGCCTTAGGGTTTGGGGTTTGTAATGGCCTTAAACAATCTCAGTGTTGGTATAACAGGAAGGATGACTGAGTAGATCACACCATTTTGGCCAAACTAATACAATCAACAATAAGAAGAGCAACAAATACAGCTTAGAAAATGACAAATAGTGGTAGCTATTATTTTGATATCTTGAAGTACATAAACTAGACTTGTGGTTATATATCAAAATCAAGAAATATGTTTACAGTTAATAAGCCTTTCAGTATAATGGCTTAACCTTCTGGGAAGAACACTTAGAAGGGGTTGGGGACACAGAATCACAGAGGGAGAAGTTGGAAATAGGGCCACAGGACACAGGAGCGTCACACCAACTTTGGAAAACTGGTAGAGACATGAGGAAGAGAGAGAAGGAAATAGACAAAACAAGAATGGAACAGACTAAGAGCGACAGGAAAACTGGACAGAAACAGAAAAGAAGGGAGAGAGATGGAGAAGGAAAAAGAAATGAAGAACGAGAAGCGCTCCCTTCCGGTGGGACGCAGCTACTGCTGGTCCAGAAGCTGAAGAGTGGCGCGCAGAGCCGAGTCCAGCGATCACAGTGAACCAGCTGCAGTCCGGTGAGATTGTCTGGCTTCCGGTTGCCCAGCCTGACTGTGAAGTACAACTGCGGGTTTGAGCTGCGTGTTCCATAGGAGGTGCTGGCCCTCACAACTCAGCGACTGCTGTAGTCTGTTGCATCTTCGTTCTCCTAGTGGCTTTCAGTTTTTGATGAATGGTTCAGGGGGGCCCTCTCTTTACTGCTCACCACTGTTCCCGGTTCCCAAGCTCAGCAGTGGCTCTCTGCCCACAGACACCTCTGCTGTACAGTTCTGGGCACCTTTGCAGTGAAGGGCACAGGGGTGACCAGTCTGCTGGGCAGTCCAGTTAAGAGTGAAGGTGTGAAGCAGGGCTTGAATTAGCCAGTAACACTGGCTGGGGAAGAGGGGGAATACATCTGACAGACGTGGTAGAGGCACAGGCGAGAGGACTTGTGGTGTGGACGTAAGGGTGGGAGTGAGGGGGTGGGATGACTCAGAAGAGCTCTGGAGGTATCTGACCAGTCGAGCAGGAGAGAGGAAGAAGTCTGTAATGGAGTTTGATGATGGAATTTGGGCAGCATCCAATGGCAACGTCCAACTAGCAAGCGATATACTTTACTGGGACCTCAGAAGCCAAGTCAGGGCCATAGGTGTAGATTTGGGATATTATTTCCTGTCAAAGAGGAAACACACAGAATGGGCAAAAGAACAGAAAAAGAAGAAAATTCTTAGTCCAGTAGCCATGCCGTATTTCCAACTGCATTCCATTCTATCATTTTGTCTGATAGAATGCTACTTCTTTTCTATATTTTGGCCACCTGCCTTGTTTCATTGCATACAATTCTGTTGAAGATCTTTGTGCTACCCTGCCCAAACTACACTATGGCTTCCATCCCCAGACGAGAAGTGGCCACAGGGATTTGACTACTGGGGAAAATTGAATAAATAGCTTTACAGGAGGGTGGGAAAGACCCAGTAGACAGAGAGAACATAAGGGTGCTAGAGACAGAAAGCATCTAGAGTGCAATTGTATTCATTCACTTTCTGATCCTGTAACACAATAATCGAGGCAGCTAACCTATAAGAAAGAAAGGGTGATTTTGACTCTTGACTCCTGAGTTTCACTTGAAGATGAAGTGGGCCTCTGGCAAGGGCAGCCCACAAGGACAGGGCACATGGCAGGGCAGATCTACCATGGCAGAGCCAGAAAGCAAATGCAAGAGTGAGGTCAAACCAGGGCCCACGTCCCCTTTAGAGTCATGGCCCTCATAACCTGAGGACCTTGCACCAGGCTGTGCCTCCTGACTGTCCACAGCGCCCCTCACAGAGCTGCAGGGTGTTGGGGGACGTTTATCTGAACCCAGCAATGGTGGTGGGAAAGGTAGAGGGTAATGGGGTCCTGCACACAGAGCGGCTTTGGCTTCCAAGTAGAGGGTAAGGGGTGTCTCTTTCTGGTATTGGAGCGAGGACTGATGCTGACTCTCAGTGCTGTTGACTGTAAAACAAAAGATGGAGCTGGAAAGAGCGAGGTTCTGCAGCTTCACTTCCTGAAGTCTGCGAGCACTGAGCCCTTCTTGAAGTGCTTTCTACCCTAAACCTCGGGGTTAGGACCCTGGATCAGCTCTCACTTGACCCTTTGGCCTTACATGTCTAGCTACACTCTCAGCCCTGGCCCCCGCATCCCAGTGCCCCTCTGCTAGGGCTCTGTCAGTGGCTTTGCCCACAAAGCCTCAGCCGAAGACTCAGTCCCTTTCCTGCTACCTAAGCTCAATCCTCAGCCCAGCCCTGTTGGCACCTTCCTTTCTCTTGGTCTAACTTTTGTCTCTTAGGCAACCAGCTTCCTTGGCAGACTAGAGGAGTAGAGAGGTCGGTAGCCAGGATCCAAGTACCACTAGTGGCGGTAACTCACTGAGGAGCTGAGGTCTATGCCTGCAACTCCCTGTACAGAGTCTGTATTCTTAGGCCAAAGTGCCATGTGCAAAGGCGAGGCCCGAGATGTCTTGAGCTCTCAAATCCATTCCCAGCCCCCTTCTTGCTTCTGATAAACTGTGTATTTAAATTGCTTTGGCTATGTCAAAACCAAAACACTTTTACAAATTAAAAGCTTTCTGGATTCCTTGCCTTGTCCCCAAGCTTGTCTGGAAATACTAATTAGTCAGAGAAGCGTGTGTTCCATGTTTCCAGAAAAAGCATAAGGGGAGACCTCATTAAACACAGCTAGCTCAGAGGGAAGGTATTTTTTCTTTTAAGAAGCTGCAGCCAGATGACTACACATCCCAAAAATGTTTAGCAGACGACATGTCCTCTTCTTAAAAGCCTGGGTGTCGCTGGAAGAGGTGTCTCACAGAGCAGGAACAATGTCAGGCTTTGGGCTCTGGGAATGAGAGACTGGAGCAGGAGCAGAGAGGCCCTGGAGTGGCGAGGGTGGACAGGGGCTTCTCTACCAGCCTCACTGAGCTGTCACCAAAGCTTTGCTCTCGTCTTAAGGGGTGACAGAGGTCACCTCTCCCTCCCACTGATGAAGGACGACGCACCTCACATTTGTCTTGTCCCTGGCAGCAGTTCTCAGGCTGCAGTAATGAGAGTTTTCCTAACAAGAAGCCAAATGCCTTAGTGTGCTAACTGGGACCACTGCTCCTGGCCAACTACTTCACACGCAGCTAACGGCTGAAGGGGGTTGAAGCCTGCTCGGCTGCAGTAATCGGATGTTAATGTTTCCAGTGAGAGCAATACTGAAACAGCTATCACAATAAATTATAAATATCTTTGTTACCCTGTAGCATAATACTTTAACAAGCATGTGACTAATCGCAGAAGAAAAGTCAGATCTGCATCCTCATTGGGAGAATTCTAGAAAATGAAAGATGCCCTTTGCTCTAGATGTGAAGGACTTTTTCTGAGGACCTCCTGACTCTCCAAAGCAGAAATTTGTTTAGAATTGGAATTCCTACTCACTGTCAGGAAACCAAGGTATTGGACCTGCAATCCTGCACTGCCCAGACGTGTTTCCTACCAACTATGAAAAACTATGCAAAAGATGGGGTTGTAGGTTGTCTCCATCAAACTTCAGATGTAGAACAGAACTCAGACTTCCTTGGTCCTCCTAGCTCCCTCGCAGAACTCCTCTCCAAGCTGCCTGACCGAATGGTTGGAGAGCAAATGAGGTTCTGTTGTTTAGCTCTGCTCTTCAATACGATTCAGTAGCACGACTGACACTATTTAAATTCAAGAAATATAAGCGCATCTCTTTCGCCTTACTAATGAATTCATTTGTTCTTTGGTCGATGATATTTCTAAATATCTATGTATTCATTAGAGCGGGGGGGGGGGAGGGGAGGAGAGGGCAGAGAGAAAGAAGGAACATTCATAAGCCAAGCCAAGCTAGGGTGCAGGTGATAAGACGAGGCCCATGAACAGAGCCTGAAGAGGTCAGCACAGACAAGATGGCCTGGAGAGGGCAAGGTCTCCAGCCACTGGAGGCCGATTGGGTTCCGAGTGCTGCTGAAGCACCGAGTGATGGGGACAACAGGTGGCAGGGACAGTAGGTGATGGGGCAGTCTGCACAAGGTCCCTGTGCCCCCTGAGAAGACCTGGCACTGCAGTCAGGGAAAAGTTTCATTGCAGTGACGCTGTGAATACATTGCTGTTTTGGACCAGTCACATCCCCAGCCCTCTCCCAGGGCTGCTGAGGGGGCAGCAGGCTCGTGCCAGGGACCCCGCCAGCGACACCAGAGAGGAAGGAACGGCGGGAGGAGGAGGAGACACTGCTGAGGAACATCGCAGAAAACAGAGGCTGAGGGAGCTGGGAAGGACCAGCCTCGCCCGCTCGGGCAGGGGACTGTGGGGACAGGAGAGGAGGAGGAGGCAGATGTGAGTCCCCGCTGAGCCCTGGCAGCAAGTGGTCAGGGCCTTCCAAAGCAGAGCAGGTAGCTCCTCCAGCGTGGGTGGGGAAAATGGCGTCTTTTTCGCTTTACCCCAAAATAAAAGTTTGAATTCTCTATGAGGGCAGCAGTGAGCAGTGAGCTGTACCCTGACCACTTTTGCCAACAGAAACCCTGGGATTATTAAACAGAGGATATGTTGGAATATTGTTCCTGCTTACTTTTTCTTCAAAACGATTCTATTAGATTGCCACTAAATGTTATTTAATGCTAATAAGAAAGCATACATACCAGATCTTTATTTTTAATATTTTAATAACTGTATTTGCATTTGACTTGTTTTATTTGTAATCCCACATTTTTTAAAGTTACTTACTTTCAATCATTATTCTGAGAGGGAAACAGGAGACCAGATGCATCCATAGCTGGAAGAAAGGTCAAAACTTCTAATCCAGAGCTTGAAGGCACCAAGACTGGTCAATAATTGAAGGATTTCTGCTGAGCTGCGATGTGCTGAGAAGGATGTGACCTATTCCAAAGGCTCCATAAATAGCCGAAATGAAAGGGAATGGTTGAAGGCAAATGAAAACGAAGCTTGTGCTTGTTTGGTTGGGGAGCCTCTGGCTTCCTTCCCAAAATAGCTGGCCTTTATAGGTCCTGTCTCCTGCTCCTGGTGCGCCCTGGGCCGGTGTCGCTTACTGCTCTTGGGAAGTCAGTGGCCCACGTGGTGTGAGCACTGCACCCAGAGTGGGGGGGCACTGTCAGAGTGACAGCACTGGGCACTGGCATGATGAGAGAATGTGAGACAAGGAGCAGACTTGCCTACTCATCTCTGGAATTGTCTAGTCCTTTTTTTTTTTGAGACAGTATCTTGCTTTGTAGTTCAGGCTGGCCCTGAGCTCAGCCTCAGACTCACATCACAACAATCCTCCTGCCTCTGCCTCCTGAGTGCTGGGATTACAGGCGTGAGCCACCACGCCCGGCACTGTGGTACGTGGTACCGATTGCTGCTGGGTGTGAGTTTCCACACCCAGTATTGTATGTAGTTACCGGGGATCGAACCCTGGTCCTTGTGCTTGCAAGACAGGCACCAGGACCACTGAGCTAAATCCCTGGCCTAGTCTGTTCTTCTAAACACTGCCAGGTCACCCACATGGAGCAGTGTGTGACACTGGTGTGGAAGACATGAAGGGATTCGGTTCTGCCACCTTGTAGCTGCTCTTAGGAGGCAGAACAAAACTCTGCAGTGTGACTTTCAACCCTTACATAAAAGCCTGCTTCACATGCTCAAAAGCCTGTACATTCACTCTTAATCCAGCCTACTAAAATCCCACTCACAGGTCCAGGACTGTTGGTGGGAGCAATTCTTAGACTGAAAAACAGAAACATCCAGAAGCACATGTGAATGACAGTTACGCTGCACTCATGAAGTACTTCAAAGTGGCTGAGAAGAGTACACCTCTGTAGACAGAATTCATACTACACAGTTAAATGAAATAAATTACAGAATAACTCTGTACTTAACAGCACTTATTTTGGAGACTGAGATTAGAATAGGGTAGAGGCGAAGAAAGGGTGAAAATTGCAAAGAAAATTGCCCATCTTTACTGTAATATATCTATTTGTTGGAAAGTATGATTGTTTTGTGACAAAATATAATTAGGAGAAAAATTATTGCAGCCCCAATAGCACATAATGGTAATCATCTGGGAATTAGTTTGTACATTTTAATTTGTCCTGAAAAGCATCTTGTATTTGAACGATTCTATGACTGCCAGGACTAGGTTTACATATGAATAATGAATAATGGAAGTCTAACTTGGTGGCAACTTATATGAACCAGGACCTTGTTCCTCGAAGGAAAACAATCCAGGCTGACTCCACAGCACTGAATGTGCCTCCAACTGCTTCAGTCCTGCATGTGGCCTCACCCTGGTGGTGCACAGTGGGGCTGGGCTGGAGCTGCCTCACCCTGGCCCCCAAAAGGGAGCAGAGGAAGGATCAAACCCAGCACCTAGCCCCACTGTCCGCCCAGCTTTCCCTACCGGCCTTCTGGGCCCTCCTCTCTTCTGGCTCCCTCTTCTCAGTCTGCATTAGCTCTTCCTCCCCCTCCCCCTCCCCCTCCCCCTCGCCCTCCTCCCCCTGCTGCTCCAGCAGCCACACTGCTCAGGCAGCTGTACCACTTGTGGCTTCTTCCTTGGTGCCTTTGGAGAGTGCTAGATCTCTGCTACAGGACGACAGCGTTGCCCTGAAGGCATTTCGGGGATTTTCCTTTTTGTCCCTGTGCAGTGTTTAGAGATTTGTTCTTAGGTGATAAAACCCAAGGGACAAAGAAAAAAAGCTGCATCCACGAAGCCAAATATGGATTCTGCTCCTAGTTACAGTCGGCTAGTTCTGGGGGGAAGTGTGTGTATGTGTGTGTGTACAATGGTGTGTGCTGCTTATGTGAAAATTTGGCTTCTTGATTTCTCCACATCTCCCAAGTTTGGATTTCATCCAAATCCCTGAAATCTTTTGCTAACACCTTTCTTAAGAATTTTTCTTTCTCTTTTATTGCAGTTATTTGTCATCTCTTTATTCTCTCCAAAAACATTTTTAAATTTATTTTTTCCTTCATTGAGTTCATTGGTACACTTTAGATACACATCATGATCGCATTCAGCGTTGAGTATTTGTATCTGTACATGATGTATCTTGACTCTCATTTTGCCCTTTCCCCTGTCCTCCCTACAACCCCCACCCCTTATATACATAAGCTTTGTTTCCCTTTTATTTTTATCCTTGAATTTTTTCTTTCCTTTCCCCCACCCTCCCTTTATCCTTTTGAACATTTTCTCTTGAATATTTTCTTCCTATTTCACAATACCTGTTTTACATTCTAGACCTCATTTACACCTTCAGTTTCTCATACCAGAGAAATAGTACAGTATTTAGACATCTATGTCTTATTTATCTCACTTCTGTCCTCAAGATACATCTATTTAAGTATAAATGTCATTAATTTATCATTCTTTATGGCTGAATAATACTCTAGTACATATTTTTTTAAAAAAACATCTTTAAGTAATCTCTAGTTGATGGGCATTTGGGATATTTGCAAGACTTAGCTATTACAAACTGAACTGCTATATACATGGGTGCACAAATGTCACTGTAATGTGATACTTTTAATTCTTCATGTATATACCTAGCAGTGAGATAGCAGGGTCAGATGAGATCTCTACCCCTAATTTTTTGTTTTCTCCATAAACTATCAGCAGCACATGTGTCCTGTGAGATCCAGAGAAATGCCTGCCCAAGGCTGGAGGGGCATGTACAGAAAGAGCCAGACTGGACTGAAATGTAAAGAG
>PVIR01023210.1:0-27316 GCA_004026965.1 Petromus typicus | reverse complement strand
GGAGCATTGCTGTGATGAGTTTGAGGCTGAGCTAAGGGCCAGCCTAAACTCCAAAGCGAGACCCTGTCTCAAAAAACCTAAAAAAAAAAAAAAAAAAAAAGTCCACACCATCAACAGGATTTTACAAAAAACATTTGCTGTTTATAAGAGACAAACATAAAACAAGAGGACACACAAAGGTTATAAGGATGGAAAAAATTGTATCATGCTGGTGCAGCGATATTAAAATGAAGCGATAGATTTTAAGGCAAAAATCACTACTACACATGAAGAATCACTAAACATTCATAAATGCTTAATTCACCAGGAAGACAGAACCATTTTAAACATACACACTTCCAATAAAATACTTTCAAAATATCTACTCCTAAGGAAAAACAGCCAAGTCCACACTGCACTGGGAGATTTCATAAATGATTCTCACTCAGTGTTCAACTGATTGTGTTCTTATACACACACCACACCCACACATGTTTTTATCAAGAGCTGACTTAAAGACATACTGTAAACAGAAAGTGTGCTAACAATGGAAAAGGCATATTCTTCTGAAGCAAAAGTGAAACATGTTTTAAGTACTGATTTATACCAGACCATGAATTATTTATACTAGACCATGCAGACTGGACATACATGACCTCACATTCTATAGATGCTGTAGTGTAACACTCAAGTCTCTGACCACAAAGCATTGAAGCTAATGGTCAATGTTGAAGAGGTAGCTAAATTATAAGACACAACTACTTCCTCTTTGTTTGGGAAATTTAAAGCATACACTTCTAAAAATACCCAGAGGCCAATCGAGAAATCAAAGCAGAAATTTGAAAATACTTAGTACTTAACAGTAAGGATATATAAAAAATAATAAAACTTGTGGAATACAGCTAAGTCATGGTTTGATGAAAATTACAGACAAACTTTCATTAAAAAGGAAAAAATTCAAAGTAAAAGTAACTACATGAAGAAAAGTAGAATAAAAGCAAAGAAAAGGGGGAAATTGCAAATAGCAGAAATCAATTAAAAGGAACAAATACAAGGTAGAATAAAGATGACAGAAGAGATCTCTGGTAATCTCAAACAAATGAAAGATATAAAAGAAACAAGAGATAAAAACACAACATAGTTACAAATGCTATTTAAAAAGATGGCATAATACACTGAGAATATGACACTGTATTTAAAAAACCAAGGTTAAACGTGCAAACTCACAGTTACCACAAGAGGTTTTTGAAAGGAAGTTAAAAAGCATAAGTCACTCTGTAATCCTTACATAAATTAAACTAGTGATTAATCATTTTGCAAGGAAAACACCAGCTCCAGATTGTTCAGCAAGCAAGAGCTATCAAATATTAGCAATAGATAATTCTAATTTCACACATGCTCTTTCACAACAGGTAAGAGTGAAAGAATACTGTCCAGCTCACTTTACAACGCTAATACAATCCTGATCCTAAAACCAGAAGACAGAACTGCAGAAATGTGTTACATGAACAAATACACAAAATATTAGCTCATCAGCTCTAGTAATATGTAAAAAATATAAGCAAATGTGCTCAGATACGAAAGCAGCTTTTTGGAATTAGTAGACTTACAATGTAATTTACTATGGTGGGGGGAAGAGAATATTTTATAGCTATCTTAAATAATATTAATACTTCTGATGAAATTCAACAACTATACATGATAAATAGCACAAAAATCTAATTAACAGAGGGAAATCATGACCATCATTTCCACAAAAAAAAGTAGCAAATATCCTGTCAATTACGAGTACAACATAAGAAAAAACAGGATACCTATTATTATTACTTTATTTAAAAGTCCTAGATCGTGTAATAGGACAAGGGAAAAAAAAGGTATTAGGAAAAACAAACCACAGCTATTTGCAGATGTGTTTTCGTACATAGGTCAACTGGTTGAATTACTATAGCAGTTCATTTATCAAGGTTGCTGCAAAAAGTCATTGTTGAGAAATCAGTTGTATTTCATATATTAGCAGCAAACAGAAAATACACTATCTGTGTTGGTAAAGTCTCTAACAACAAGAAAAAATATTGAACAAAGACTATGTAAAACGAACTTAACTCAAGTTGATTAAGACCTGTAGGGGAAACATACCATAAAGTTGTAATAAGTGACAGTGAAGATTTAAAATACATGGAGAGGTACACAAACTCACTGATTACTAGTTTTAATATGGGGGAATTAATTCCTACCAATATGACCCACAGATTCAGTACAGTACTAGACAAAAATCACAACAGATTTCTTTATGAATCATTCCCAGTCCACTCTTTGTTGTTGTTTTTTGCAATTCACCAAGCTGAGTCTAAAATGCATAAATGAGTGCAAAGCACCAAGAATACCCAGACACTCAAAAAGACGATGAGTTGGCAGAACCTGTATGAGGCTTAAGATTTACCATAAAGGTCGCTGGAGATTTAGCTCTGGGGTACTGTGTCTACTTTGCAAGCACAAGAGCTTGAGTTTGATCCCTGGTATCGTGGAGGTGGGGTTGGCCATAAAGACAGAGTAATTCAGACAGTGTGGTTTTGCCACTGAGTAAGGCAAGTGTGAAACCAGACCAAGACTCCCCAAACTATGAAGAAACTTGAGATCAGACCTATTATTTCAAATCATAACAAAAGTGAAGACTATTTGATAAATGATGCTGGGATAACTGGTCAGCCACTTGAGAAATACTGAAATTCATCTCTGATTCACACCATAACTCCAGATGGATTAAAAACTTAAGTAATCAGTCAGTAACACTTATAATGCATTAGCCTCAGGATAAAAGTTATTCCTATGATGCATCAAAAGTAAAAAATTTTGCTGAAGAAGAGCCCAGGAGGAATCTCAGTGCATGTTCTGTGCCCAGTGAGCTTTTTCCTTAACCCTACACCCTTAGTATTTTCTCCTGTGCTCCTACCACAACACATAATTTAATACTGAGTTTTGTAATTGCTTTCAAAGGCCATGATTTCAGAAGAGAAGGTCAACAGGTGCATGGTCTTTCAAAATGAAATGAAATACAACACAATAAACAACAAGATCAGTGTCAAATTTTCCTGCAAGTACCCTAATCGGACCACAGTCTTCTCAAGGGGTTAGACAAAGATGACAGGAAACAAGAAATAGATCTTAGGCTGAGAGAGGGGTTTTCTTGATAATTCAATTTTTAAAATGTTTTTATTGTTATTAGTACATGTTTACAGTGTGTAATGATTATATTTCTTGTGTGGAGTTGGCACATGTACTTCATGTATCTTAATTTTTTGCACCCCTTTTCCCTCTCCTTCTTCCATCTCTTGGGTTTACTTTCCTTTTTCAAAATATCAATCTCCCTATTTCCTGTTATCTTTTATTTTTTACTTTATTTATATTTTGAGTTTTCTCATGTAAAAGAAATCCTGCAACACTTAGATGATGATCATATTTTGACATGACCCAAAGAAATGATATTTTTTATCTTGAGATGAAGAGAAATAGGATGGAGGGGAGGGGAAGTGAGAAGTAGCAAGATGTGTTATGTGTATGTACAAATATCCCATCATGTACTGCAAACATGCTAACAAAGTATGTTTTTAGTTGATGTTTTTATACTGTAATAGGTCCATGAATGGTCAGCTTACCCCATGTTCAGTGGGAAAGTTGTCCTTTAGGGCCTTAGAGATCAAGTAAAATTAAGCAGCCTTATAGGGTTAGACAAAGATGACAGGAAACAAGAAACAGATCTGGAAGGTTGGGGCTTAGCTCTGGGTGCTCAGGAAGGGACCCAAAAAGGTCTATAGGGGGCAGACTGGGCAGATCCACAAGGCTTTCCCAGTTAGTATAAAAAATCTGCATAATGGGTACTACATGTGTGTTAATCTTAATTCACGAGGCAGGTACAAGATTCCTTGTGAGAAGCCCAAGCGTACTTGTCCAGGGTCCCCCAGCTACTGAGTAAGGACTTGCCTCCCATTTGTTCCACTTGTTCTCTCTCAATCCTCTGGCCAACCTGGGACATTTAATTCTTTTTGTCACTCAAGTGGCCACATGGGGATCAGAAAAAGCACTGAAGGTTAGAAACAAGACACTCCAACTGAGTTTCTATGGTCCCTGTGTGGGAGGTGGCCTATCATGCTGTGAATGTAAGAAATCTGGGCTCCTCTTTCCCAGAAAGCCTAGAAATTATTCTTCCGCGATGGTAATCGTTCCCATTTCAGGGAATCTCCGTGGAAGATTTCACTGGGAAGGCAACAGAAGACACAGGCACAAAACTCTTCAGATGTGTGGGCGGGTCTTTCAAAGATGATACAGCTATCTTGAACACTGCACTCAGGCAAATTTCAAAATAAGCAGGTTTCCAACGTCTAAGGATGGGCTGGTCTTGGAAGTTATTGAGTAAAAAGTCAACAGGGGAAAGTCAATTACAACTATTGACAGATACTCTTACAAGGAGATTTCACATCATAATTATATGCAAAGGAATCCAGCAAATACAAGCTGTGTAATGATCAGCTAATAAAAGTAACACTTCATCTATGTCAATAACAGTTTCAGAGTTAAGACAAACAAACATGGCCTTTGCCACTCAGCCCGAGGGGGGAGAGACCAGAAAGACAAATATTTTCACTTAAGGAGAAGTGCTTAGACTCACACAGAAAACCCATCACACAAAGGAGAGGAGGAAATTGGTCTTTAGTGGGTGCTAATGACTCTCCCACCTGCCAGAAGCCCCAGCGGAGCAGATGGGGCTTCCATTTGTCTCCCTTTCAGCAGTCCCTGAAAGTACTGGAAGCCACGCCCAACCTCCCACGCAGGAGTCTGGGGCTGTGCACCACCATGAGGGCTGGCGGATGACAGCCTATGGAGCCCTGTTTTATTCTACGTTCAACCTCATATGGAGCCAAACTTAAAAATCACATGGAAGAGCCGAACAACTGTTTCCCTACAGTTCTAAATGGGTTTTACAGACACCGAGGCCCACTTAGCTGTGCTTCTGTTCATTTTCCTTTTCAGAAAGCATCTCTGTGACTGTTTGCCCTACAGAAAAGCTGGTGGAGATACAAGCAACCGTCCCTAATCTTATGAAGCTTAGTACCCTTCTTCTTTCAATTTCCCTTACAACTTACACAACAGGTGCAGAATTAATACTTAGACAACCTACTGCTAAGGCACACGAGCTTTGTTTTGATTATGCAAACATGGTGGTGACGTACTTTATCAGAACTGTTTTGCTCAAAACTCCTGAGGTTCTGGCTGGGCGTGATAGCTCATGCCTGTAATCCCAGCACTCAGGAGGCAGAGGCAGGAAGACTGCTGTGAGTTTGAGGCCAGCCTGGGTTACATAGTGAGTTCGGGTCCAACCTGAACCACAAAACGAAACCTTATTTCAAAACAAACAAACAAACAAAAATACCCAAAAAACTCCTGAGGCTCTAGAAGGTCACCACACTATGAATATTTTCACAGTGGAAGGACACTTGGCACACTATGCCACTGTCAGGCTATTTTCCCTCCCGCCTCAAGCTCACTCTTCTCATCCGATTCAAGGGCCAGGGCCGGTCTGAACCACAGAAACACATTTTGTTTTACCACTTGGTTCTACCAACAGGGGGCGCCACAGACACGGTGAAAGTGGCAATGGTTAAGGGATATCTCTGACCTCCGCATTCTGTTCCTCTTGCTCCCACCATGCAGAGTTCACTGGCCCAAGGCCGAGTTTTGGGTCCATGGGGCCGCAGTTCCAACCTCTTCCTTTTGTTACGGATGGTGGTCATGTCCCACACTTGCTTCCCCAATGTCACTTTGAGTTTTCTTGTTCATACTGCTTACCTGGTCAGTGGTTTTCTATATGGTTAATAGAACCCTTGAGTGTCTCTGCTGAGTCCTATGTGGCTGCTATCCCTACTGAACCTAACCGGCTGCCCTGGAAACCATGATGCAACTTTTTACTTTGGAGGGGGCATACATAACAGAGTCGATAGCGGGGGTTGGATAAGTGGCAGTGCAGAAGAGGAGCCTGGGTGATGGGGAAGAGAGGCACGAATGGGCTCAACCGAGTCAGAGAGGTATATTTGCACAAACTGGCCTGGCAGTGGCTGACAGATGGCAGGAAAGCAGGAGAAGGCTGCCACACTGGTGCACGTGCGAATGCAAAGCTAGTGGTGGATCCTAACCTTGGGCTGCGAGTGGAGATGAGGAGCATGGAAGAAAGGCATTTCCCAAGAAGAGCTCATGTGATCTGGAACCAACCTGATTCTTGGAAACAGGGAATGATACCACTTGCTATTTATAGGTCACTTACCAACGAGTGTATTACAGGATTTTGCATTTGACTTGTGGTGCAACCTGGGCTTAAAGGTAGAGGAGTAATGGGTAAGGAAACTGAGGCCCACACAGGTTGGATACAGCCCATAGTCATGGGGCTCAGAGCTAGACCTGTTAGCCCAGTATCTAACAACCCAGTCAAGTTTTCCTTCTATCCACTTTAATCCCATCTCCTTAGGGGAATACAAACAAAACCCAAAACACTTCCATTTGTCTCCCTTCCTCATCTGCAAAGAACTAGGCCAGTGCGACTGGCCCAAGAGGAGCAGCTGGCATTTGGACACTGGGCACTGGAAGCTACTTTGACTTTACTGAACACCAAAACTAGGCTGTCCGCACTGGTTAGAAGCTGTCCTCTGAGCCAGGGGTGGGGGTGGGCGAGCGACACCCCTCCCACACATCCGGCAGGCTCTGCGCTTACCTCATGGCTGCGGTCATTCCAATGGGAGTGATCGGCAAGGGCCGGACGCCAGGAAACAGCCCTCGGCTCAGAACCCGAGCTCCATTTTGTATCACTCCGGGAGGAACTGGAAAAGCAGAAAAGAAAGATAATACCCATGAATCAGTTATAACAACTTCCGTTCTAAGTCAGAAACTCTGTGAGGGGCGGAAAGACTGAGACTGAGGAAGGAAGACGAGGGAAAGGCAAGAAGTGAAAGAAAAATAGCACATATGCATGCACGCACATCCATGCCCATAAACACACAGAGAGAAAAAGATACCAAAAGTACAAGACCAGATAGAAAGGGTAGAGAGATAATTTGCTCAGCAAAATCAAACCAAGAGTTTCCAAACAAAATATTGATATGTAGATTAAAAAACAAAAGTGAGTTTGTTACCATAGGATTCAAATACTATTTTATTTTTTTATTTTTATTTTTATTTTTATTTTGCACTTGTTAATCATAATCTCTCATCTTTTGGTCAGAACCTAGGAAATCTCATGAACAGACACAGAAGGTGACCAATAAATACATTCCTCACACTTCTCAGACCAGGGTCAGAAGTTGGGAACATCCCCCTATCTGTCCTTCATCTAACAAAGGAGAAATACAGTCAAAAGTAACAGCAGAGCCAATTTCCAAGCTCCTTGAACCCTCAGCCTCACAACACCATCCACCCTAAAAGTCCCTCCTCGGGGTGAGGGATAACCTCTAAAGGGGTAACTACTAGGTTCTGTTGTTGGCCTCAGTCACACAGGGATGGCGCTGGGGGCCCAAATTCCTCCTGCTCCTAAGTTACCCCCAAGTAGTCTTCCTGAGAGTCCTCATAGCGTCCAGCTTCTACCTACTCATTCCTGGAACACCAAGTCACTGCTTGGCCACTGACGGTCAGAACCGCCTCCAGACACATGTGGGATAATTCTACAGATCATGCATAGACCATGAGATAGGCTCCCCACCTATCTCATTTTGTCAGAGGGTTTATACAACAGCAAAGAAACCTGCACAGAATCTCTTGACACCTGACCTCCCAAACGGCAATCTCATCTAGTTTAAGCAAATCCTGTACATCTACTGAGGCCCTGCCTGTGGCTATAGGGCCAGATGACACTGCTAATTGAGGGTACAGAGTAGGTTTAGTTCTTATGTGACTGCCCAACCCCATAATCACTTTCCTTCTTAGGATCCCTTCTCTCCAAGATCCCAGCTCCCCACAGCCAGTTTCTTACAGGTATAAGTGGGTAAACCATGCTATCATCAAGATGACCAAAAAGTCTAGAAAATTATACACTCAAACACAAAAAACTAGGCTGGACTATAGGTGCTTAAAGCCAGTATTATTTATATAGAATAAGTACTTCTTATAAAGCAAATTGCCTATGCATATAATTTACTCACTTGATTTTTAGGTCTCTAAGAATATGTTTAAAAAAAATATTCCAAACTTTAAACATCCTTCAGGTAAGGTGAATGTCCACTTATGAACATGGGATAATTTTATAGACTACTGCTTTCTTGGGCATTTTGTACTTCTTGCTGATAATTTTTCTATTTCTCTTCCAGGTTTGTGTAAGGCCCTTATCATCTGGTGTGACAAAAAGTGGGGTGAAAGTTAAAATTCAAACTCTTGCCTAACTCCGCAGCATCATATACTGTCCAGTATTCCAGGATGACCCCAGCCTCTCACCACAACCAGCTATGACAGTGGGAAGAACAAGATCAAGAACTTCTCCCACCCCCAAGCAGCAGCCTGATTTCACATGATAGGTTAGATTACCTCACGGAGGAGACAGTGTGGTACTGTAGTACAGACACATAAATCAAAGGAAGCAAATGGAACCAGAAATACAACCGCACCTGTGAGGCCATCTGAATGCTGCTAAGGATATCCAGATGACAAAAACGGAGGAAAGGGTGACATCAGAACAACTGGAGATCCATTTAGGAAAAAAACTTTAATCTTATACAATATAGGAAAACTAATCAGAAATGGATCACAGACCTAAACAGAAGAACCAACCAATAAAACTTCTGGAAGAAAATATAGGAGGAAATATCAATAATTCCCAAGGACAGATATATGCAAAAGACCAGTACAATGAAGGAACTGATAGGAAGATGTTATCGTATATAGAAGAGGGGCCTTTTCTTTGGGCACTATGAGAGGTTTAGGTTTTCATTGTCTTGCTGCCTGGCTCTGACCTAGAAATGGTCACATAACCACAGATCAAGCTCACTTCTGACATAATGTATCTGTCACCAGGACTCTCACGTGGGCCACCACGGCATCCCATGTAATAGGCCACTTGGGTAAATAAACACTGAAAATAGGAACTGTATTGTGACCCTTGTCAGTAAAAATGGTGAACGTCCCATATGCCGACTGTATCAATTAATTATTAAAACTTTTTCCAAGCATTTTCCTATGTATTAGCTGTATCAGGTAATAAGGACACAGGGTAACAACAGTTAAGTGGGACAGACAGAGAATTGGAGACACTGAAAACACAATATTGTAGGAGTTATATGGGCTGTAGGGACAAGAGGTACCAGGAAAGACTTCCTATAGGAAATGCCAACTACACTTATGAATTCTAAGCTAGAGAAGCAGCAGATACAAAGACCTCAAACTGATTTTATTTTTTTAAGCATAGTGTGCACAAGAAACTAAAGGTTAGTTTGGTACAGCATATGATCCTAGCAGGAATGGAATACACTTAGATGTCAGCCCGTGGGACTTGGGAAAACCAATAATTTGGAGCAAGAAAATGGGCTGCACTTAAGTGACTGTGAGCCAGGATCCAGTCAGACCACCCCAGGCCGGGTGCCAGGCCTGTCGCCTACTGATTGACTCCACGCAAAGACCTAAGTAAGTGAGGAGACAAAATAACATTTACCTCTCTAGGTACTAGTCCTTTCTAAGGACTTAACTGACTTAACAGAGGCACTCATATTCAGCACATGTGTGTGAACTGTCACTGTTATCATTGGCAACATGATCACTGTTCACAGAGGAATTCTTAGGGGCTTCAGCATTCCACACTTTACGTGAGCTGAAAACCCAGAGCTATGGAATGAGACAAGAGCCACATCAACAAGACAGAACAGCCCCGTGCTGCTCGGTTCTCCCTGTGCGCTTCAGGTCAGCCATTGCTGCAGTGCAAACATCCTGACCGTCAACTCTGGACAGAGACAGGGAGCCTTGATCTGGGAGAGAGCACACACAAGTCCCACAGCACACGTGCTTCACTCTGGCTTGGCCAGGAGTCATGTGCCCCTGAAAGAAGAAAGGTGGCCTGAAGACAATGCCTCGGCACAGCGTCCTCTTTGCATGCCCACATCTCTACTCCACAGGACGGAAATGCGGAGAGATCCAGTCTGCACCCAGCACCCATGGAGATGGGATTGTGGGTGCCCGGCTGGATGGAAACTTGCCAGGGAGATGCACACTGCAGATTCCAAAGCCCGGCCCACCCAGCTCTGTGGCTGGGGCCGAATACCTCAGCCTCCCTGTGCCTGTGTTCTGTCACTGATGGTGCAAACATAAATGTACCTCAGAGGGCCACTCTGAAGATTAGATAAAGTGAGTTTCATAAATCGCTGGGTTCTTTGGCTGGCCACGTACAACCCCAACCTCACCTACATCACCTCTCTAGTGACCTCATTAAGCATATATAAGGCATGTGGCTTAATAGGTTCAGAACATGGGTAAACATGTATTGCACTTGTATTATGCTTTTTGTAATTATCTGTAACTCTGCTCTTTCTCGAAAACATCTTCCTGATTAGTGAACTGCACTAATGTGAAAGAGAATCTCACGGACCAAATGATCTTGCGGTACTGCAGGATGCTCCGGAGTTGTTTTTCGAACCCCAGAAGACTTCACGCTTGCTCGGGGCTCCTGCTCCGAGCCTTGCAGCTTGCTCTCCAAGGAGCTGCACCAGAGGGCTGTCCCTGCTAAGCATGGCGTTTCTCACGCTCGCAGGAAGTGCTTTCCGCATCCTCACGGTGGTGGGTGTACTGACTATGCCATCTCTTCTCTCTATCTGCATCCCTGACTATCAGGAATGTGGTTTCACACTGCATCACAGCCGGTGCGAAGTAACTGCCTGATAGAGGCATTCTGATGTCCATCTTTCCTCCACTTGGTACTGGATTCAGCAGGAACGTGAGCCTATCTTTTAGCCCTTGGTCTAGCAGCACATCTCTTCCTTCCCCCCTTTCATGCTCTGTTGCCTTCAGAGCGCATCAAGGCACTTAAATACCGACACCTTCCCAACAAATCCACCCTGCTCAATGCACTGAAAGCAGTGAAACTCCGTCTGGGTCAAAAACTTGACAAACTGTCCACAGTGAATCAGCCTCTGATTTGTGGCTCTCACGAGAAGAGGCCCAAGGTTCGACATCATCCTTAGTTGCCAGCCAGTTAAATATGCATCTTATGCAGGGGAGGAGACACAAGTCTGGAGCTTTCTAGTTGCTGGGACAAGGTACCAAGGACTTCAGCACTGGAGTCCCCAACATTTGCTGGGTCTCTCTCCATTTAGAGGGTGACACTAACCTCGCTGACTCTTGTAAGAAAGTGATACACAGGTAAACACGGGCAGACCGAGCAGACCCGTCCCTGTGGTTACCCTCATAATGGAAGAATGTGCTTTTGGGAAATCTTAAGAAACAACAGAAGTCTCAAGCCTAAGCCAAACTTGCTGGCACGTTAAGTCGTCCCTCAGCAGGTCCCCAGCCTTCCTCTCGACTCATAGCTCACTTGATTCTTCACTTCTAAAATTAACCTCGGAGCTCCTCCCGCTGCCTTGAGAGGGCAGCCCTGACCAGCTCTACCAGAGGCCATAAGCAGAGCAGCAGGTGACTCCTCTAATATCTCCAGTTCCCAAAGGTGGCTCTTCCACCTGCTCCCTTGGAAGCAGGTCGGGGAGGGGCCCTATTCCCTCTGCTGCTTTGCTGGGTCTGGTGAGGCTGATGCAGACCACAGTCCATCCCGTTTCCCCTCCACCCCCCACCCAGGTCCTTCTCCTAGTTTTGTTTATTATCTGAGTTCATCTGTGGGAACATTCCAACTGGGGGTTATATAAGCCTTTGTAGATGAGTAATGGTGATCTGGCTTCTCTTGACTTAATAACAATTCCTGCACAGGGGTTGAGATGACTCATGGGCTTGTCAAAGGGGCGCTGCTCGGCAGGTGCTTAAAGGGGACACCAGAAGCTGGAACCTTTAGGGAGAGGATGGACTAGGGAACGGAACCAACTCCAAAGTTAGAGAGACACTGAACCAGCCAGACCCTGCACTGACTGTTCAAAAGCAGTGCTCTGGGGAGCACCTGGGACCCAATCGCTGTCCCTGCAGAACATGTCCCGTGCTGCACAGGGGCACTCTGAGGAGGCCGATGGCACACGCTCTGCGGGTGTTGCTGGGAGGACAAACTGTGGAGCCGAGGTTTTCATTCGCTGCGACCCACAGGCTGACGGAAAAGAAAAGCATCAGGCTGACATGAGAGGGGCTCCGGCCCAAGCCACAGAGGGTGCTCGGGGCATGTGGGCCCTGCAGAGAGGGATGCTTGCACCTGACAGCTTCCTGAGCAGTTCCTTTGTAGCACCTACTCCCCCAGAACAATGGCTGGTACAATGGCCCCGAGTTGACTCTGCACATGCGGAGTAAAGAAAGGAAGAGTGGAAAAGATCTAAGTGGCCACCATCTGGTAACCTGAAGTGGAGTGGCTACAAAGGATGGTGACAAAGGAAAAAGACCTTTCAAGCCAGCCTCGGACTTCTGGGGTTCAGGGAGGCAGAGACCCTGGGTGGGATTCTCTTGCCTAGACAAGGGGGATCAAGCAGCCTGCGAAGGAAGTCAAGGGCTACTGGAGCATGGGGAGGCTCTGCAAAGGGCCCAGCCACAGCCCAGGGCAGGACATGGGCTGGCAGGAACGTAGAGATGGCCAGTACAGACCACGCCGGGATGGTCCCAGGAGTCGCCTCTCATTGGTTACCCTGGGACCTGCCGCATGGCCAGGAATAGCGGCTTAGTCATTCTAGCTTTGTGGTGTTCTCTCTGAAGAAGCCAAGGAATTGCCTCAAATCTCAAGGCAAGAAACACTATGCAGTGTAAAAGGAAATAAAGGTGGACAAGGAAAGGTGATGCAAGGAAGCACTGGCCAACCGCTGAACAGGATTCGCTGTGGCTCGGTTACAAGGCTGAACATCGCCACCTGCTTTCCAGGTGCACGTGGCAGACTCCTGATAATCTTTGTGCCCTCATAAGGTGCTGTTCCAGTCTGTGGGGCTTTACACCCTGATCACTGACTACGCTTGTGCTTGACCTCTTGGATATTATTAGACCAGCTCTGGAGGTTAGATGGGAAGATGAACATGAAGATGTCCCTACCCCATCTTCATGGTTACATCTCTCCACTCCTGTCTCTAACTTCAATTTCTGTGACCTTCACAGGCATCCTGAAGGTTATGAGTGGACTTCTCAGCCAGTTGTACTAACTTTCTAAGAAAGCCTTCCTAAATGATCCTATAGCTTTTCAAGGATAACAGAAAGCCTCTCAACTACAGCATTCCAATGTAAATAGGACTATTAAAATCTTGAAAGAGAATTTTTCCATTTGGGGAGTGATTGGGATGAAAATGAGAACATTCCGAACAACTACCTGTTGACCCAAGCTAATTGGGAGCACAGGTTTTCTTTTTCCACCTGGAGTCAGGAATCTAGTAATAAGGGAATTTCATGGAAACTGCTAAGGATCTGTGAATGCTCAATCAATCTTTTTGCCTTTCTGTAACCCCTAATTTCCCTCTTAACTTCAGCAACTAGTTCATTGGAACTATTTTTTTTTTAACTTAATGATTAATGTGTACAATGGTTAGGTGGTAAAGAAGGCGCTCAAATCTTGCATAGCTCTGATGAAATCAGTGTTTCTACTGGGACAGGTTATGCAATGTTGACTTTAGAAATCATTTCAGTCTGCAACTTGATTGTAATCTGGGCTGTACTTCTCCTGAGATGCCACCTAAGAATAGAGGTTCTTAAGTATTTCTCTAGAAATCTGAACATCATTTAAAAGCCACATTTTGGGTTAAGTGCTAGTTAGGGAAATGCACCATTTATACACATGTGCAGCAGTGGTATCTGCCAGGGATACTAACATTCTAAATGTTTAGCAAAGGGAAAATGAGAATCCTTTACTGTTAGAAGCAGATGGGGACAGTGCAGGCAGAGGATCAGGTGTCCCTGAGAACTCTTGGATATGTTTCTTTAGATGTTCTAAAAGGGAACAAAGAAGGGACAGTGGAACCTAATTTCCTAAGCCTATCAGAAAGGCTGGGACAAGCAAGGGCTGTGACGAGCAGTCTGAAACCCACAGCAGTCCACTGCGACACCTGTCGGGGGTAATGATGGGCTGCTTCGGGTGGGAAACATTATCAGCTCCAAAAGTAGGGCATTCCCATTGCTCGGGAGGCCAACAGACACCCCCCCACCCCAGAACCAGAGCCCCAAATGCGCAAATGTCTCAGCCAAAGGAATCGGCAAGGAGAGGAGCAGTCCTCAGCTGTTCCATAATGATGCTTATTGCTTTGTGTCACCATCTCCACCCCACCCTGTTTCATCAATAGATTGCATGAATCAGTCCATGGCCGGGTGACAAGCTGGACAGACCTTGGGAGTCTGTCCGTGGACAGGGTTCTGATTGTCTGTGGAATGTGGTCAGAGGCACATGCTTTAAGTCTAGAAAAGGGACAGATATCTTCATGAAAGGTCATTTTTCATCTCTGGTGAAGGGAAACTACATAGGTCTAATTCTGAAGATACAAAAAGACATCAGAGAGTAGAAGGAAATGAAGTCCAAGTGGAAAAGAGCTATCTCAAACTTGATGTTGCTCCCTGGCCAACAGAAGGCAAGCCAGCCACTCCCTTCTCTCTGTCAGCGTGAAAGGCTGTGTAGAGAACAAACAAGGAGGTGTCATGGTTTCGTTTCAAGGCTAGTATGAGCTTGAGTGATCAGGTATTCCAAAAGAGCAGCCTTGTATTGCTAAGGTCCAGAAAGAGTATTGCTCAGCTCCACCATGGTTAAGCTGAATGCGCTAAGAGCCTCTTCCACAAGCTCAGAGGAATGACTGTTGCAGAAGAAAGGATGGTCTTTCCTGGGGTCATTATGGGGCTTCTCTTCCCCTACACTGTAAACCCTAAAACTCTACCCAAACTTTCTCATTTCAGAAATGAATCTATGCTCTTATTCATATGTACCCAAGGATGCATGCTTATATGCATGTCATCATGTGCTAATGTAGTTTATATAGTAGTGCTACACAGGGAGGTCTACTTCAGCATTAATGTTTCCTATGGCCTGGTATGTGAATGAGAAGGTTAAATTCACAAACTATGGTGCTGTAGGCTATAGAAATATCTACTCACAACCTGCTTGTATCTCAGGGGGAGTATTCAAAAGCATCATGGCACTGGCAGCATCAATGTCAGGATCTGGAAAAATCAACCAATAAATAACATTATTTACAACAGGGCTGGGGTGTGTGTGTGTGTGTGTGTGTGTGTGTGTGTCTGTCTGTCTGTCTGTCCCCTGCAAGTTACAGTTTGTGAACAGGTACAAAAGAGAATACAAAAATCCAGGAACTGGATGACTGTCATATCATTAGGGCATGAGAGGAAGAAAAGGTACTGTTGAGTGAGATTTAAGGAGGGTGTTACTAAGTTTTCTTTGTCAGCTGAGTGTGATTTCCTCTGCTTTGTGAATGCTGTGATTTGCACAGTATGTTCCTGCTAAGTTGCTCATTCACATGTCCCCTCGGCTCTCCACTTTGGGTGAGGAGTAGAGAAGGTAGTGACAATAGCAAGTTTGGCCACAGGAATCTTTAATGAACAGGGGAAAGCTCTCAGCTCCAGGAGGAGAAGCATTAAACACACCTGTATCGAGTGAGATACAAACAAGAAATCTGGTCACTTCCGTGTGTCAGCGGAATGCAAACTGTATTTTATGAGGTTTTGTGTGCACATGGTGGTAGCCAAGGTGGCAAAGGCATTAAAGAAAAGTACTAAAAATATACAGAAAAAAATCAAAGTTCTGATACTGAGGGCACAGTATTAGCTTCCATATCTATTATTGCTTTTAATCTGGACTCCACCCCCATACGCATCACTTTGTTGCTGTAATTCTTAATAGCTTTCTGAATCCTTACTGAGCCACCAGTTGACAGATGGCAGGTTATATAGAGACAGAGAAAAATATTATCCCTTTATAACTAAATTCATTTTCCTCTGAGAAACAGCAGTGCTGCTGCTATGGAAATGAAGGTCACCATGGCAACAGTAAACAACCCCCAAGAATGGTCACTGAATAGACTGAAAAGAACATCTGCCCCAGCCCAGCGTCCCAGCTGCCCTGGGGCGAAATTCGCTAATAGTGCCGTGATGCCGCATGACAGAAGCTGCCGCCTGTGCCCTGTCCAAATAAATGAAGTGTGCAATTGAAGTCGACATCAAAATGCCTGCCCTTGCAGATTACTGCCCCAGTGTCCGCTAAGCCCGGTGACTAATGATGGGGGGAGGGGCCTCGCACTTGTCAGTTTTTATACAAATTACATACCAAAAAATTCAATTTACTACTAATGGCTCCACGGCACTTTATTTGGGGTATTATGTGAGAAAATTACTTTTTTACTGTTTAAAAAGTACATTTTTCATACTTTATACGTGCAGTTTAATTCCAAGGGAGTAATGTGATATGGTATAAAGGCCCACAAGTGATTAATAATATAGATGATGCTGGTTTCAGAAGACAATGTCTCAAAAAAAAAAAAAAAAGTAAAGGAACTTTACTCTGCAGGCCTTTTTCTATTTTGCCTGCAGGAGGCCTGTTACTTACACTCCATAATGGAGTAAAAGTTTATTTTTATAAGAGCATTGTATGAGAAACAGGTAAATTAACTTATGTGGCAACTCCCGGGGTGAGATTCCTACAACAGTCATCCCTCCCCACTGATATTTATATATTCTAGTTGGATGAGTAACTGAGAGGCTTGAAGGTCTGCCCGCACTGGCTGGGCCCACGGCCCCTCCCTGCGCCTCTCATCTCCCTAGAGGGCCTGCCCCAGGAAGCAGAGCTGAGTCTCAGCATTGTCACTGGTAGTTACCACAGGCACCCACAAGCAAGCTCCCAGCCTCCCCCATCTTTCTTCTCCTTTTTGGAAAGGACCTTTTTCATTTTCAGAGAGGGGCCAAGAAATGCAGTTTCTTCTCACTAAGAGAAGGTTCTCTACCATCTTTGAGAAGGCAAATGTGACAGGTGAGCTGGGGTTGGAAGTTTGCTGGATTAAAATGAACACAGGTAAGAGTCCTCTCTTCCTTGATTTGCTAGCAAATAAAAGATTCTGTATGCTCAGGAATGGAGAGGACCTCAAGAGGAAGTCTGGAGGCAAAAGATAAATGGAAGGTATAACTCAAGAGAGAGAGTCTTCACGGAAAAGTCCCAGCAGCACTCACACAGCTGTAGGGGAGCTAAGCTTAGGGAGGTGATCCAGCACTGTGAATCCCACTCCAAACAGACACACAGCATAAGCAATCATAGATCTCCACAGGACGGGTCCCCATCCTTCCTTCTGACCACAGTTCCATGCTTGATACCTCCATAGCCAGAACTATGGATCCTCTGGGGGAACGCATGTGGGGCTCGTGGCATTCTGGGTAAGTGGAACACACATCTCTCTCGTGACCCTACATATAATGCGTCCCTGCAGCTCCACTCTCCATTTTCAAAGGGCCAGTTCCTAAAGAGAAAATGGAACGGAGGGCAGGGTATAGGACACACAGCAAGCAAACTGGCAAACACAAAAACTGCCACATGATCAAGCACACTAACACTCTGCTGTGCCAGCCCTTCCCCAGAGGGTACTGTGAGTGTCAACATTTTAAATATCAACTTTATAGTGGGATGATTTACACACCATAAAGTACACTCACTTGAAATGCAAACTGAAACACTGAGATCCTGTCTTCCTCCAGAAAGAACAGTTCTTATCAAGGAATCAAATAACAACACATGCTGGTGAGGAAGTGAGGAAAAAGGAACTCCTCTCCAGTGCTGGCGGGAATGTACACCAGCACAACCACGGTGGAGATCAGTGTGGAGATTCCGCGGAAAACTAAAAATAGAAATTCCACTTGACCCAGCTATTCCTCTTCTAAGTATCTTCCTCAGAGTTGAAGTCCTCATATTACAGGGATATATGCAAACTCATGTTTATAGTAGCACAATTCATAACAGCTATATCTTGGAAAAGACCTGTATCACCATGAGCAGATGAATAAATGGGTAAGGAAAATGTGATATTTATACACAATTTACTACTCTGCTATAAAGAAAGACAAACTTGAGGCCTTTGTAGATGCAATTTGAGATCATAATATTAAATGAAATAGATCAGAAACACGAACCTAAATATTACATGGTTTCTATTAACAAAAAACTCTGTCTCTGTGTGTGTATATATATAGAAGACAGGTAAACAGAAAGTGAGGAGATCTTTTTCAATTGGACAGAGGAACAGGAGAGGGAAGGAGGAGAGAGGTTAGGGTTAGGTAAAGGGGCTGGAAAAGAAAAAGAATTAAAGTGGGAAAGTGATGAAAATACAGCTTTTGCAAATGGGAAGGGGACCAAGAGTTGGAAAAGCAGAAATGAAGAAAAGGGGAGAAGAAAATAAAAGAACTAAGAAACACTATAGACATGTACCCACTCCCCATGATAAATGTAATCATTCTCTACTATAAGCAAGAAGAAATAAAAAAATAAATGTACCCATTTTAAGTACAGATTTAGATGAGTTCTGACAATTTTATAAGTATTACTATCACCCTGGTCAAAATGAAAAGCACAGGGCCAGGGACTTAGCTCAGTGGTTCCAGCACCTGCCTTGCAAGTGCAAGGACCAGGGTTCAGTCCTCAGTAATCACATACAACAATGCTGGGAGTGGAGACTCACACCCACCAGCAATCAGAACCACATACCACAGTGCCTGGTGTGGTGGCTCACACTATAATCACAGCACTTGGGAGGACTGCTGTGAGTTCAAGGCTGAGCTCAGGACCAGTCTAAATTACAAAAATGAGACCCTGTCTCCAAAAAAAGCACAACTAAGAAATACATTCCCCTTACTCTGAAACTCCCTGGTACCCACTGCAGACCCGCCTGTCCCTCACCTTGGCAGCCCCTGTACTATTTCTGTTATTCATCCACAAGGTCCTATCACTGGTTCATTCCTGTGTAGTCTTCTATTGAATGAATAAATCACAATTCGTTTACCTGTTCACCAGTCAATGGAAATCTGACTTATTTGCAGTTCTGAATATTATAGGGGAAAAAAGCTCCTCTAAACTGTTGATCCAGTTTTCTGGGACACATCTTGATTTTCATTCATTGGCTGCTGATAAAAGTTATGTGTAACCTCCTAGGAAACTGCTAAACCCTTCTCCAAAGATTGTATACCCATCCATCATGAGATCTGGCTATTCCATATTTTTTGGCCAGCATTTGAAATTGTTGATCTTTAAATAAGTTGTAGACACCCAAGCCAGGTATGGTAACGCATACCACCATCTCAGCACTCTGGCAGGCTAAGCAGGACAGTGAAGGCTGGGTCCCACCAAACAGCTCGGTGAGACGCTCTCCCAAAATAAAGTTACAAGGGGTGGGAATACCAGACATGTTGCTTAGTGTGAAGGCCAAGTTCAATTTCTAGTACCGATATAAAAATGAAATACACATCTAGTGGTTATGTCACTGTGGTTTTTACTTTGTAATTCCCCAATAACAAGTGATGTTGCACATCTTTTCAAGAGCTCATCGGCCTTCTGTGTGCCTTCTTATGGGCAAGGTGTTCACATTTCTTGCCCACTCTTAAATTGGCTGTCTAATTTAATATTTAGCTGCACAATATCTTTAAATATTCTGAATAGAATCCCATTTATATATTATAGATGTATAGACTTTTTCTCAGTCTATGGCTTATCTATTTTCTTAATAGCATATTTCAATAAATGGAAGTCTTCACTTTTTATAGCAAGTCCAATTCGTTCTTTGCAGCTCAATGCTATTGTGTCCTAAGAAGTTGGAGCTGACCCCAAGTTTGCAAAGACTTTTTGCAAAGTAGCTTCGCTTTTGTTTTCACTGGTTAATGTTAACTGGGTTCAATATCCACATTTACAGGTAATGGAAATGGAGTAATCCACTAGACCTCTCTCCTCATCCAGTAAGCTAAGCACAGCTCTCCTAGATGTACGGATCAATACCAGAAGGGTCCTCTTTGGCTCCTGGTGTGAGCACCAGACAGCCAGGAGAAGTCTTCCCCCACTCCCCTCATGGAAAAGCATCGTAAATTTCCTTCTCGAACGCCCCCCACCCCAGGTCTGGGTGCAGTCTACAGAGCTGACGAAGTCATTTTTTTCCTCTCTGAACAGAAGAGACACTTCAGGGCTCATTCTTTATGCTAAAAGCCCTAAATTTCCCCCTATTTTAACACTTGTAAAAAGTAACATAAGCTCAATATTTTTTAAAAATGTACTATGTAGACATAATTTGAGGAATAAATGCCTCCGCCCTCGACCCACTCCCAGATTCATATTTCCTTGTGAATATGGCTGGAAAAAAGCCACTTATATATACTGAGAGACCAACATATATATATTTATATTCAGGCCCATGAGTTTGTTCTAAAAAGTAGGATTGTTCACTGAAGTTGGTTTGCTTGGTATCAGTTATCCATGGTTTGAAAATACGAAGTGGGCAATTTTGAAAATGAATATTTCAGGATTTTCATTACAGTATACTTATCACTTTGATTCTGTTAATCTCTTACTGTGGTTAATTTCTAAGTCAAGGTTTATAATAAGTATGTATGTGTGTAGGAAGAGACACAGTCTATACAGTTTGGGACTGTCTGGTTTCAGGAATCCACAGGGAGTCCTGGCATCAAAGCCCTGCAGATAATGAATGGGAGGGAGGAATTACTGTATGTCCACATCATTTTCTGTCACTTAAGAAGGTTTTTCACTTAATAATGTATCCTGGCAACTGTTCATATTAGTTTATGTTATCTAAAGTCTTTCTAGGGTGATTTTTTTTTCACCCCTAGATAAAAACACACCTCGCTGTACTGGTACCCGGCTGTGGAATTAGTGTGGAATGTGGAAACATGCATGTTCCTGCCCCCAGATCCGGGGCTCCTGAAGACGCTGCCCCTGCACAACTTTCTCATCAAGGCCACTCCCTTTCCTCGGTGCTCACCCCACTGCCCACCTCGGGTAACATGCACAGTCTTCCTGAGAATCTAGTGTCAGGAGAAAGCAGAGAAGGCTCTCCTCCTAGTAGCAGCAGCACCTTGTGTGGGAAACACTTTTGGTAGCCACTAAGGGCTCAGGGAGGCTTGTCCTTTAGAGGAACAGCTGATTTTGAGGAGTAAGATTGAGAGGAGGGAAGCAATGGATTGGGAGGGGGTGTTCTCTAGAATTAAAAGGAGTGGCCCCCATCCCTATGGATTCAATCTGAGTTATCAGCCTAAAAAAAGATGAAGATATTTTGGCCAAGAACTCTTTTTAGGAATTAAGACCTACTCTGCAGAACATCTTCCATGGAGCATCCTCCAGAATCAGAATGGGGTGGGCGGGTACAGAGAATACAAACATTCTCTTTTGTTTCGGGATGCAAGGGTCCCCCATCCTAATGCAGGAATTCAAATCATTTACTAACAGTTATAGTTCATGCAACGCCCAGTGTGCCAGAGTGAACCCTTAATAGAGTTAAAACCGTCACCAACACTGAGCCAATCTCAAATCCCGTATTTAAAAAATTTCTCTTTGCTCATGCTTCAGTGAGTGTTACATCTCTGGACCCGTTCCCAGTGGCCCATTTCAATTTTTATCTTCAGTGCAGTTGTCTTATCACAATGCTTCTCCTCCACAGTAGAAAACAGTCACGCATCTTAAAGATGCTTTAAAACTCCTCTTCTCTTGAATGCACACAACACAACTATATTATGCTACAGTGAGAGAAAAAGGTAACCAAGTTTATAGGATCAGGGCTTCAGCTGTTTGGATTGACAAATAGTGAGCCTCTTTTTCCCAACATGTAGAAATGGTTCCTTTTAAAGATTTCCTTTGTGGGTAGGATAGAAAAAGTACAGGACAAGGCACAAGGATTTTGGGGCTCAGGACCTGGGCCTGCTGCTAATTAACTCATGGCTTTCATTTTGCTGGTCCTGAGTTGACTCATTTTAAAATGATGGGTGGCTCGCTGCAGACTTGAAAGGGTCCAGATTAGTTTTCCAATCCCTCTCGTACTTCCTGGCTCTCACTGTAATGTCCTTGGACTTCTTCCGCTCTGTCTAAGGACTATGGATTCCAAGGAGCATCTACCAAATGGTGCACCTGCTCCAAAGCCTTTGGAGGCAGCACAGCCTAAGATGGGAGAAAATACTACTCCTGGGAAGCTGTGGCCTGGCAGGAGGTGCACTTGCCAGGTCCACTTCCGAGCAATCCATCCCCTTTGACATGGGAATTCTGTGGCCTCTGTCCGTATTTGCTCCCCTGCCTCTAGGATTTGGTGCCAGAAGGAAGTGACTTGGAGAGGCTAAGAGTTTTAACAAACTGAGAAAAGATGGCAAGCACTGAGTTCCCTTTTCACACACAGACTTGAGCACCATTCTTCACATCTGAGTTGAGCAAAAGAATAAGAAACAACAATAAACACCTCTGGGATGGAAAGCCTGAGAACTGCAACACAGCTTCTGAGAGATCAGTTCATTTCTAGAGGGCTAGTGTGTTTTTCTCTCCCTGCTCCCCTTTACCCTTCAAGTGTATATAACTTAATATAGGAGATGGAAGGAACATTCTTAAAATGATAACACAGAAATTGCTAGGTACAAGAACACAGCTATGCACTTTATCAGAGGTGCACACCAAGACACTGGCATTTTCTTCTCATTCCCCCCAGAAAGTCAGGGTCATCTAGCTGTCCCAGGCTCAGTATGCAGCCGAGAACCCCCCCGCCCCAGGCATAAGGCTCTCAACCTACAGCAGAATCCCCTGCGATTCTGCCATGCCAACCTAGGTAAGGTTTGTAAACATTCACTGGGAAATTCTGATGCACAGGAAGGACGGAGGGCCACCTTTCATAGTAGCAAATCAAGGGCCTGTGAAAGCTACCCAAAGAGGCCCTTGAAGAAGGTAAGTACTCCCCAGAGATCTTTTATCTACTTTCTATAATGCTGCGCTACAGTGATATAGTCGAAAGTGTTTAGATAATCCCTAAAAAGGCAGATAAAAAAATATCTGAGTACCTTTTAGGATTTGAGGGACAGGAAACAGGCAAACAAACAGGCAAACAAATAGAAATCTCAGGTAAGCTGCATATTTCCTGCTGAAAATGAGTAGGTCTGTTCAGTGTCACTTATGCACACCCCTTATGTAGTAAGCCTATGTATCTCAGTGGGGGGTGACTTCACACCCCTCCCCAAGAACATATGGGGATAGCTGGAAAGATCTTTGGCTGTCATGACTAGGCGGAGGTGGAGGTGGCGGTGTGCTTCTGGCTGCTGGTGGGTAGAGGTCAGGGATGTTGCTCAATCTTCTATGGGGTTCAAAATGGTCTATACACAATGAGTTAACAGTCCAAATGGTGAAGAGCTAAGGTTGATAAAGTCTGTGCTAGGCACACATATATACCTGTGTTAGGGGTTAAGAAATTTGAACTGTCTCATGTAGAATGTATCAAAACAAACAAAATTCACCCTGTTGTAATGTCTTTGTTTTCTCTCTTTTCTCCCCTCCAGGGTCCCTAGGTTTAGGCTAAGAGATAGGATATTTACATTTGTGGCTTGGAAACCACTAGCAAGAGCCGTATCCTTTGGGTTCTGTTGCATTCAGTCAAGATATTTGAAACAGCTGCCTCTGGACTTGCTGGCCGCCGAATGGGGGCTGACAGGTGCTGTCAGCTCTGGTGACGTAATTTTCCAATACTTCTTCCATCTTCCTCTGAAAGAAGTTGCCCATGTGAGGAGCAACAGGGTGGAAGTAGGAAATACAATGTAGGGGTCTTCGTGTGTGTGAACTGCAAATATCTAAGGGGCACTTGTCACAGTGAGACAGGGAAATTTTTGTTGAGCCTGGCAGATAAGCTTGAGGGTAGCCAGCATTTTATGGAATAAAAGCCTCGTGATGGAAGTTGGAAAGAAAAAAAACACCAAAATAGCGGCCTTACTGCACAAACAAAAACAAAAAGCTAAAAGAACAACCCAAATTCTTGTTCCTCTGAAGACAGTTTGAGCACACTGAAACTAAAGTTGTTGGAACAGAATGATCATCTAACTCAGGCTGAGGTGGGGCAAGATGAATGATCTATATGTCCATGTTAGGTATTATTAGGCTTCCTGTCACATATCTCCTGAGTCTTTCTCAGCTTAAAAATAGTGTGGGGTGAACTCTGAATGTGGAATTTACTGGGCTGGAGAAGCTATGTCACAGTTGATACTGCCAATCTGGAATACCTGTCTCTCATCAGAAGCATCTCTGTGACTTGAATAAAGTGACCACTGATGACTCACAATTCTACTTCCTGTGAAAGGGGATTCTGGGAAAAGGTCCTAGAAGATAAGAACAGAGCTCAAAGTATATCCTAGAAATGAATTAGATGCGAGGGGCTGTGTCCTTAGGCCTCAGGCCCTGTCTCTGATGTGACACTGGAATTTTAGGCTGAAACTCTCTGAAGACCTCTGAACTGAGTCAGTCAGTCAGTCACCCTTGAGGCTACGTTTTTGCTGGAGAAATACAAGAAGCACACTGATATACTCCACGCAGATGCTTTCATACTTATTTTCTCCTGGCAACAAGAAATGCTTTAACTTTGATGTCTTCTGAGTCCCTTAATTCTAATAGTATTCTCCTTTCAGCAGAGAAATGTGTGTTACATTGTTCATTTTTCTGAATCTGTGCTTCCAAAGCAAGTGAACATGTGTCTCCAGCCCTTTACTCAGATAGTCCTCTCAACACTTCTCTCTAGCAGAGAGATGTCTGGGAGCCAACTGAAAGAACTATGTAGGCAGAAATCAATTGTACAGAAGGATCTAAAATTCTAGAACTTAAGACTAGGGCAAGAGAGGTGACCTAGGAAAAGTTATGACCTTGTCCCATGGGTCACAGGACAGAACTGGTATTTTAGAGGCAAAGGATTTGTATTTGGATCTAGCATACTCCGCTGTGTTTGTCCATAGGAAGTCTTCTTCTGGTTGATTTTTAACTTCTTGGAGGTGCATGAGAAACTCTGTATACCTCTGAGATCGTTTCTGCCTCTTACCCCATCCAGCTGTGAATCTCTGCTTCCTGAGGACTATCTCCTGGATCAGCTCTCTCTGGAGATGAAGTAACTGAAAGTCTTGAAAAGAGGGGACCCCAGGACACAGTAGGGAGGGAAGAGAAGCCAGTGCTGGGTGCACAATGGCATTGCAGGAGACACAAGTGAGAGGCGCTCCAAGATCCTCAGAGCCTCGCTACTCCAGTGCCTGGCAGGAGGGATACACAACAGTCCAGAACCAGAGAGGGAAGCATGAGGCCGCTGAGGCCTGAGCTGAAGTCTGAAGGGGGAAGCACAGCCCCAGAAGGCTGCGCCCGGAACTGGCCACCAGGGTGGGTGGGACCCTGGCACATCTATTTTCAGTCTCCTTCCCCCTCTCCACCCGGTTAGCTTACCTTGGCCCTGTGACTTCCCCCAAGCATCATTTCTCCTCACTTACTGGAAGCTCAGCTCCTACCCATCCCCTCCCAGAAGCCACTTCCTTCTCTAATAAAAGAGTTGGGTTGTTTCCATGGCCAAGGAGCCTCTCATCGTGCCCCCCGACTCCGCCCAGCTGTAGCAACAGTTGTGAGTACTGACAACTGAATAGTTCCATTTGCCAGGCATCTTCAGTGGGCTGTTTTCAACTAGGCACATGTACAAAGCCTCTTTTCCAGCAGCACAGAGAGGCCACCTCAGATTGACACTAGCAGGTGTGTGAGAGGAAATATCACTCAGAAGCTTGACATCAGCCCTCCACGCTGACATGCTACCAGAGTAAAAGTGTCACAAAGATCACAGAAGAATATCCTATGAAACTCTGGTTGCTGATATCCTGCTTGGGTTACCTTCTCAAAATGTCAGAGGGGAGCATGGATATACCTTGCTTTCCTTTCCCATGTACAAGTGTACAAGCACATGCAGGCGCACACAGTGCAACCACCTGCTGACACACCCATGCTTCCTCTGGCAAGTCAATCTTTTGAAAACCTCTTATGGTTCCCCCCTTAGAGATCGGAGCTTCAAGCTCAAAGAGGACCCAAAATAGATGGCAACAAAATTCCCAAACTTGCAACCTCTCTCCCTCCTGTGCTTTGAGAGCTGCCAGTTCTAGCAACAGGACTACTGATCACTTCATTTGTCAAGGAACCAGTTTTAATGCTCTGCCTTTTACTCTCTCAGGTCAGACACCCCTTCCCAAATCCAACTACAGTAGAAGGGGAAATGGTGACTTTGTTATTTGGCATATTTTTAAACATCTGCACAACTCTTTGAAATCTTGTGATTCAGAATTAATTTCTATTGTTAAAGATATAAGTTGAAAAATAAAATGCAGCACACGCAAAGCAATTGTGAGTGGTTTCCACTGTCTGATGTGGACCCTTCACCTGATGTTCACTTCAACCCTAAGGCCTAGCTGGGCTCCGGGGAGGTCCTGGATCTCTTAGAGACTGCACAGTACATGGATATAATGAGGAGGTTATAATCATTGCCATTAATCCATTTAGTGCATACAGCACTGGATACAAAGAGGCATTGGTACTAACCATCCATCAACAGAAACAAAAATTATCATTAAACTGCTAATGAATAATTCATCTTAAACATAGATAAGTATGGAAATATAGATTCAAGATTGTGACTATAAATGTATTATGGAAATAAAAGGATTACATTTCCTACCCACAAACATTTAAGCCCAATATTGTGCTTCTAGAGGGGAAATGGGAAGGTGTCCTCTGCCCAGTTTGGAAGGAGACATGTTCATCTGTCTAAGGGCAGATGAACACTGGGAAAATGGAGCAAAAATTGGGAATGAATAACTTGGCTTTAAAACTTAGTCTAACATAAAGCAATGGGCTGATGTTCTGGTGGGCAAATAAAACACAGTTCTGAAGCCTATTCCCATAGAAGTTTCCAGAATGTTTTTGGGATGAATATATCACTAGAATGAATTTTTTTTTTTTTTTTTTTTTTTTTTTTTTTTTTTTTTTTTTGAGACAGGGTCTCACTTTGTGGTTCAGGCTGGCCCTCAGCTCAGCCTCCAACTCACATCACAGCAATCCTCCTGCCTCTGCCTCCCGAGTGCTGGGATGACAGGCGTGAGCCACCACGCCCGGCACTGTGGTATGTGGTACTGGTTGCTGCTGGGTGTGGGTCTCCACACCCAGTATTGTTATGTGGTTACCGGGGAATCGAACCTGGGCCCT
>PVIR01023209.1:0-27314 GCA_004026965.1 Petromus typicus | reverse complement strand
CTACAGAACGGAGTACTACTCTGCCATAAAAAATGATAAGTTTGAATCATTTCTACTTAAATGGACATACCTTGAGGATATCCTCATAAGTGAAATAAATAGGGCACAGATAGGTACATATCGCATCTTTTCTCTGGTATGAGAAAATGAAGATGTAAATGAGTCCTAGCATTGTATGTTATATATTGTGAAATAGAAATTGCTCAATGTAAAATAAGGTGAAAGGGGACAATGTTGAGATTGCAACAAAAAAGTAAGGAAACAAATTTTATGTATATGGGGGGGTGGTAGGGTGGGTAAGGCTATGGGAAAAAATGAGAATTAAGTTGTGTCTTATACTGGTACAAATCCCCATTATGGAGTGCAATCATGATGTGTATATTTAATGTACCAATAAAGATTAAAAAAAAAAGAATATGACACATAAAAGTGATCATTAATGTACTGGTAAGTACCTTTTGCATAGCACCTCCCTAAGTGTAATTATAATAGAGTCTTTGTAGCCTTACTAGCCCCTACCACGTACATATACTTAACACCTGTATATATTGAACACTATCTTCACTATGTTTGACATTGAGGAAATAGTGCTAAATAATACCTTTGACTCTATATCTTTTGATGCAGAGAGTATTGTGATATACACATGTGAATAATAAATTAAAAAGAGGATAACATAGAAGAATATAAGAAGTGTAATCAAGTTACAGGAGTCTTAGAAGTGATAAATGAGATCAGAAGAGTGAGGAATTTTAAAGGTAAGTGATGCAGGAGAGATAATGTTTCATGAGGCAGAAAGTATATAAAACATGCTCTTTGGAGAGAAAAGCAGCACGAACAAAACAGCACATAATAGTAGACAATAGTACAATTTAAAGCGCTAAGTTTGTAAGAAGTAAGATATGTAGCTCGATTATAAAACAGTTCCCTTGGGGTCTATAACCTTGTCTATTTTGTTCAAAGTAGTGTTGCTATTATCTACCATATTTCCTCTCACATAGTGCAGATTCAAAAGGCACATGTTAAATAAAAACAACAAAGATGAAAAATTATTTAATGATGAAGCAAAATGCATTCTAATTGTTTTATACATGTGGAAATTGATTATATCCTTACAACACACTCCAAAGCGTATCTTCTTGTTTTTGTACTATTCTAGAAACAGAGGCTTGATAAAGTCTTCCTGGTAGCCCTAACTTACTTGGCTAGTGATGGGCGCAATTAGGAGTTTAAACTCATATGCTCACAGATTCTCTGAGTTTTGCAGGTCAAGATTCTGGTGTAATGAGTTTAAATTTGCCTAAAGCAATGGTAAACCACTGAAAGGCATAATGCTTTGACCATGAGCATTCTGGCAGACATGTAAAGAATGGATTTCAGGGAGAACAATGCCTACAGATAAGGTGTTTTTATAATCCACAAACATGATTATGGTTTCAATTAGGCTCTTAGCACTCGAAATAGAGAGAAATAACTAGGAAGGGAGGAGCTTTGAGAGAAAATTTAAGAAAGAAAATTTGAGAATTTGGAATATATATGTATATATACATGTACATGAATATATATATATATGTATAAAAACATTTACATAATGTTACTATATAATGTTAACATATACAGTGTTACTGTACAGTTACTAAAATATATATATATTTATATATGTATGAATGATGTGACACATCTTAAATTTGAAGAAAGATGACTGAATAGTGTTCCTAAAGAAAGCAATTGGAAAGCAGAAAACATAGGTTCTTAGGTGAAAAAATATATCTCTAAGTTCTTATTTTTGACCACCATTTTGGGTCAGTAGTGTGGTGTTTTGCTTCTGATGCAGCAAGCCTTCTTGTCTCATTTACATTATCCATGTAAATTTAGATTAGGATTTATTAGTTCTCTTAGGAAGTGTTTCTGTACCTGGTTTAGGACTTCGAAATTGCATAGTCATAGCATCTGTAAATGAAATGAGTTTTGTTTTCTCCTTTCCATTACAGGGCCACGTGTTTCATTTACTTACGTCACTGCTGTCTACAACCTCCAGCACAAAGTTAGATGGAATGTTGAGAGCAAATGTCTTTGTCTCATTCTCAAATTTAGGGAGGAGAACATCAGTCTCACTATTAAATACATTCATGATGAGCAGCTTTGTACCAGACTAATCTTGGTGAGGAAATAATTTCTAATCTGAGCCTTTTTTAGTTCTCTTTAATGTTATTGTACCGTCACTAAAATGACCGGAAGATTTTTCCACATTCTATAAATGTGCTTAATCACAATAATTGTTTTTCTATTCCTTTTCAAAACTCATGCAATATGGAACACATCCTTGTGAAGTGTATAATTTAATTGTTTTTAGTATATTTACAAGGTCTGTGCATGTATCATCACTAACTCCAGAAAAATTTCCTCACCCAAAAAGAAATCATATGAAACCATAATCCGAAATACAATTTTAGAGCAGAATAAGACTGATAAAGGGGCTGAATCATGATCCAACACAGGGGTAGACTGTAAAACCATTACACTCATTGAAAGTGAGGCAGAAAAGATCACATGCAACGGAAGAGAGGTAGCTTCTCTGCAAAAGGGAAGGGGAACAACAGACTGAGACTGAGGGAAGGAAGAAGGTAAGGGGACTCAAAAAATTTAAGATGCGTCATGTGTGCGTAGTAACTACACACAATGAGTGTGATCTTTGTATATTGCAAAACTGAACTTAAAACATAATAATGAAAATGAGGAAAGGGAATCTAAAACACTTGAATGCGGACTATGTCCCTTGTTGATAGGGTATAGTAAAATAAGTTTTAAAGCTATTGTATCACTGCATTTTCTTTGGAGGTTTTACTCCATTCCTGATTAATATAGTTCACTGATAATGCCATTTTGCTGTTTGTTTTCTCCATCTCCTATAATTTTTCTTAATTTCTCCATTACTACTTCTTTAGTGTTAAGTAAATATTGCATGTGTACCATTTAATTATTTTGGGTTTCTTTTCTATTTTTAGCCATCTTCTTTATGCTCTTCCTAAATATTGCAATTGATAATAAATGAAATTCAAGCTCAGAATAACATGAACAAAATTTCAGAAACATATAAAACTCTTTACTTTTGAATAGCTCCTATTGCTTTCTCATAATCTATGTGAAATTACATCTTTGCTTTTTATACACAAATTAACAGTTTTAGGGTCTGATATATATAGATACACACACATATGTAAATCAGATATGAGAGAAGAAAACATTTCAATGAAAATGTGCATTTATCATTTTTCATTTTGCTTTTGTGAGCTGATTCCACTACGCTGTTCAAGCTACCGTTGAGTTCACTATGTAGCCCAGGCTGGCCTCAAACTCATGATTCTCTTTCCTGAACTCCCAAGGGTGGCATTACAAGCTTGTGCCAGTATGTTCAGCCCCTATTTTTAATATGTGGACGTGGATTTAAATTAGTAGTTTTATTTTTATTTCAACCCAAAGAATTCCTTTCAGCAAATTTTGTAGGAAAGTTTTGGTAGTGATGACTTCTGGAAAATTTTGGCAGTGATGACTTCATTCTTTTTTTCTCCTTGAGACATCATACTTTTCAATTCTGAGGGACAGTTCTTGTTGTTTTTTTCTTTTGGATTTTTTAATGAATATAAGATTCTCAGTTGATTTTCTTTCTTCTTTGGCACTTTGAATATTTTATCCTACTACCTTCTAGCCTCTATGAGGTATGATAAAATTAGCTATGAATATTATTTTTAGAAATGTATCTCTGTATATGTTTGTGATATACGATAAAAATGTTCATTGTGTGATATTGGGTTTGCTTTTTTTTTTTTTTTTTTTTTTTTTTTACTTTCTGAGACAAAGTCTCGCTTTGTGGTTCAGGCTGGTCCTGAACTTAGGCCTGAACTCAGCAATCCCCCTGCCTCTCCCTCCCAACTGCTGGGATTACAGGAATGAGCCACCACACCTGGCATTGAGATATGTAGTACTGATTGCTGGTGAGCATGAGTCTTCATGCCTGGCACTGATGTATATGGTTACCAGGGATCGAACAGAGGCCCTTGCGCTTGCAAGGCAGGTGCTGGAACCACTGAGCTAAATCCCCAGCCTGGTATTGGGTTTTATACACACTGCATCTTGATTCTGTATTCCTTCCTATTTTCCATGTCTCCCTCCTGTCTCCTCACATTCCCAGGTCACCTTCCCACCCTCACAGAGTCTAGCTTTCTATTTTCTATCATGCATTTTCATTTTGTTTTTAAAATTATTTCTATTTCATGTTCTTATATAAGAGTAAAATATGATATTTAATATTCTATGTGATTTATTTCAGTTAGCATTATGGCCTAAGGTGCATCCATTTTCCTACAAGTGTATCAAATTTATCCTTCTTTGGGCATATATATATATACATAGACATAGATGTCACTTTTTTTTAAATCCACCATCTGTTAATCAGCATGTAGGTCACTTTCATAATTAAGCTATTATAAATTTTGCTGTGATGTACACAGGTTAGCATACATCAATATATTATGATGTCTTTCACAAAGTATTTTTGAGGAAACTTTGGAGCATTGTCTTTGCCCCTGGTACACTATTGATTCTATTTGACAGTCTTTGCATACAATTTTTCTTTAAATGAATTTCTCTTTTGCTGTTTTCTTGATTTTTGCCAGCTCTGGTTTATGACAGTTTATTGTGCAGTTAGGGGTAGACTGCTTTCAGTTTTTGCTAACTAGTTCTTTGAGCTTCTTGAAGGTATAAATGAAAATTGTTATTAATTATGGGAAGGTGTCTACTGTGACTTCTCTAGATACTATTTCTGTGCCTTTTTCCCCCTCTTTGTGAGACTCCGTATGCTTGAGTTGCTACATCATGTTCCAACGTTCTCTGAGTCTATTATTATCACTTGTTTTTCTTTTCTTTTTGATCACTTTGCATAATTGTGACTGAATTTCAACCACTGATTTTTTTTTTAACTTGTTTGAAATAATTCACCCAAGAAACCATCAGGATTTGGAGCTGTCTTTGTACAAAGGAGTTTTGCTCACATGTTAAATTTCTTTAGTGGATATAAGGCTATTTGGATATTTCTTCTAATATTAGGTTTTATTTTTATGCTTTTATAATATTATCCATATCCCTAAGTTGACAAATATACCACATAAATTTATTTTAATATTCCCTTATTAGTAGTTGAAACAGAAATATCTGTAGTGATATTCTGTTTCACTCTTTTATTGATAGCCTATAGTTTCTTCTTTTTTTTTTTTAACCAGTCTGACCAGACATGAAGAAATTATTTTGATCCTGTCAATAAACTAGACTGGTTTTATTGATTTTCTCTATTGATTATCCACTTTAATTTCATGATTATACTTCTTCTTTAGTAGTTGTTCATTTTATTTTGGGGTTAATTTGTTCCTCACTTTCTACCTTCATAAAGTAAAATTGTATTCACATTAGGTTGTTTTTTTATTTGTTTGTTTTTTGTTTTTTTTAGACAGTCTCGCTTTGTAGTTCAGGTTGGCCCTGAGCTCAGCCTCAAACTCACATCACAGCAATCCTCCTGCCTCTCCCTCCCGAGTGCTGGGATTACTGGCATGAGCCACCACGCCCGGCACTGTGGTATGTGGTACTGATTCCTGCTGGGCATGAGTCTCCACACCCAGTATTATATGTGGTTAACCAGGGATTGAACCCCGGCCCTTGTGCATGCAAGACAGGTGCCAGAACCAGTGAGCTAAATCCCCAGCCCTAGGTTTGTTTGTGTGTTTGTTTGTTTGTTTTATAAAATTATTTCAATCTTTCTGTTAAGTACTGCTTTCGCTTTATATTATAAATATTGACATATTATATTTTCATAATTATTCAGCTCAAACTGTTTTCTAATTTTTCACTGATCTGTAGGCTATGTAAAAATCAGTTCTTAATATAAAAATATTTGGAGATTTTAAAGATACTATATTCTCATTGATTTTTTATTTAAATTTGGTGTGTGAAAATGCATTATTTCATATTTTAAATTTTATTATGACTAGTGTATGCATGGTACATAATCTAGCCTTATGGCTATTCCATATGCACTTGAAAATTATGTGCATTGGGCTGGTGTTCAATGTAGTATTCTATAAATTAGAATTAGGTTAAAGTAGTTGAAAATAACCTTTAGATACTCTTTTGTAGTCACTAAATCTAATTGAGGTCTATAAATTCTTGAAAGCTATATAAAATTTTCAAAGTATGTTTGTTTATTTATTTATTTTTATTTTTGTGGTTTTCATCATTTCCTAGATGTATAACCCATAACATATGTGTTCATATATTCATAATTGACATATCTTCATGATATATTAACATTTTATAATGTTTCTTTTTTTGAACTAGTGAAGTTTCTTGTTCAGAAATTTGTTGCTTCCTAACATTAAATTACACCAATTTCCTTATACTTATTGTGTGTTTTGTATTTCATTTACCATATTTTGACTTTGAAACTGCTCATATTCCTATATTTAAAATGTATCTCTTCTACAATGAGTAGTTTGTTCTTGTTTACAGTCACAATTTATAGATTTTAATGAGAATATTTAATCATTAGTATTTTAAGTCATATTGGTATTGTTGCAGTTAAGCCTGCCAATTTTCTCTTTGTTTTCCATCCACTTTACCTTTCATTCTTCCTTTCTTGTCTTCCTCTTAGTTAATACAGATTTGATTTTATTTTAATTCTTCTTTAGGCTTGTAAGACACATGTCTTTGTGGTATTTTATCAGTTGTTCTTAGGAAGACATTATTCATGTTAATCTACCACCAGCTTATCACAGTAAACATGAAATTACCTGAAGCAAAATATAAGAACTTTCCAACAATGTATTTAGGTTAGCACTCCACATTCATGTGTATTACATATGTACATATATAAATGTTATAAATAATAATGAATTTTATTATTTAAGTCATAGCCAGTCTTATTTTTCCAATGTATTAAGAAATACAAAGAAGGGCCGGGGAGTTAGCTCAGTGGTTCTGGTGCCTGTCTTGCAATCACCAGGACCTGGGTTCAATCTCCGGTAGCCACATACCATACTGGGTGTGGAGACTCACACCCAGCAGCAACCAGTACCACATACCACAGTGCCAGGCATGGTGGCTCACACCTGTAATCCCAGCACTTGGGAGGCAGAGGCAGGAGGATTGCTGTAATGTGAGTTTGAGGCTGAGCTCAGGGCCAGCCTGAACCACAAAGGGAGACCCTGTCTCAAAAAACCTAAAAAAAGAAAAAGAAAAAGAAAACATATGCATAATTTTTGACTCAGATATTATATTCTGGAACTCACCTTTCATATCATTTGTCTTCCAGGGATTTTCTTCAGCATTTTTTGCAGCCCGGGTCTTCTTGTCGCAATTTCTTTCCTTTTTTGTTGTGGTTGGAAAATGATTTGATTTTGAATTATTATTATTTTAGACAGGGTCTTGCGTTGCAGTTCAGATTGGCCCTGAACTCACTATGTAGCTCAAGCTGGCCTCAAACTCATAGCAATCCTCCTGCCTCTACTTCCTGAGTGCTAGGATTGCAGGCTTGAACCACTATGACCAGCATTGTGGTATGTGGTACCTGGGATCAAACTCAGGACCTTCCACTTGCCAGACAGGGCCCGGCAGCACTGAGATAAATCCCTGGCCCCTGGATTAATTTTTGAAGATAGTTTTGCACACTATAGACTTCCCACTTGACAGATTTATTTATTATTTATTTGTTTGTTTACTGTACATGTTTAGATTTTACTTCTAGCACATTTAATGTGTTGTTCCAATGTTTTATGATTCTCTGGTTTCTGTTGGAAAATCAACCGTGAATTATGTTTTTGTTCTATGTGAAATGTATCAGTTTTCTCTAATTATAGATTTTTCACTTTACTTTTTACTTAAAGGAATTTGAGTATTAGTATCCCTGGGAATTATTTCTCTGTGTTTTCCTTGCTTTGGCTGAGATTCTTGGAGATAAAAATTAATTTTTTTCATTAAATTTGAAGAGATTCTGTCAACTGACTCTCTTCATACATTTCTTCCTCTTCCCCTCTGTCTCCCACTTCTCTTCTTGCTTTTTGTCTTAAATGTTTCTAAACCTGTTTATTTTCTGTAATTTTTTCTCTCTCCAGTTTGAAAAGGGTGTTTTCAATAGATCTATCTTAAATTCCATTAATATTTTTGCTGTATCTAACAGCGCATGAAATCATCTAATAAATTTTCACTTCTACTGTACTTTTGAGTTCTTAATAATATAAGTTGGTTTGTGTTTGTTTATTTGGTACCAGTGACTAAACTCAGGACTTTGTGCTTTTGCAGCAAACATGGTACCACTGAGATAATTCTCCAGGCCCTAGAATTTAAGTTTTTCAAACAATTTCATTTTTCTGTTGGAATTCTTTCTCTGTTCATTCATGACATGTATCTTCTAATTGAATATACATAATCTTTGAAGCCTTTGAAACTTTATCAGCTATGCCCAACTAGACACATTCTGATGCATGTTTGATTTTTACCTTATCCTGGATGTGAGATACACTTTTCTGTTTCTTTGCATAGCTACAATTTTGTATTAAAATTAGACATTATAGGTTAGCATTCTAGCATTCTGTGATTCTGAATTATGTTGTGTTCTGAAGACTGCTTTTTGTTGCCCTAATAAGCAATTCTGAAAACTGTCTCCCATGTGGAGTGTAGCAGCTGATACATTTGCTCTGTTATTATTGTTTTGTGCTGCAGCTATTTTTAACCTAGCTTCCTGGGAGTTTTGCCTGCACCTGAAGATTTTGGTGGTCAGCCAAGGATTTGGGCACAGTTCATATTTAGATATGGAGACTCACCTTCTCTTCACGTTCTTGTTTATGGATTTTCTCTTAAATATATTTGCTGTTTTCTAATTGGTCAGTTCCATAAAACTTCCATTTCCCACCACCCGAGCAGATGAGAAAACAGACTCGGGCTTATTTAAAATGGGAAACTCACAAATGCCACCTAATTTGCTGTTTTTCCTCAATATGTTCCTTTCTGTACCTTGCCTGTTTTGCTCTTGTCAGATATCCTGATAATCACCCTACACATGCATACCTTAACAATTTATCAGTATGAGACTACAGTAGCTGCTCAGATTTTGTGCCTTGCTCCTTTATAATTCTCTTGCTGCAAAAACTTCCTACTTAAATTTACAATTGGGTTTTCAGCTTTGAATTCTTTCCAGCTATGACAATGCTGCGCTTTTTTTTTTCTTCTCTAGCCATGGATGTACCAGAAACCTTCAAGAATGATACTCGTAAATTTTAAAATTCTTCCCTTTTACTTGCAGATTTTCAAAGGTAACTTCATATCTTTCTCTTCTGTGTCTTTTTATACAATAAAATGTTGACCTGATTATATATTTTATATTGGATATATATTATAGATTTTATAATTATTAACTATATAAAGTGTTACACAAACCTTTCACTCTATCATACTAAAAGTTTAGTACAGATGATCCTGAACTTCCCTTTTGACTTATGATTTTTGACATATGATTTTTCATCTTTACAATGATGAAAAATATACACATGCAGTAGAAACTACATATTACCTTTTGCATTGTGAACTTTCTGTGGACTAGCTATTTTCTTTGGGACACTTTCTCTAGATGCTGGCCAGCAGCAGCGAGCTTCTGGTAAACAACCAATACTCTCTAGTATACTGTGTTTCTAAACTATGTTGTTGTGGAAATTAATCTTGATTACCAACTTCAGAAGAACTCAATAAGGGCTTCTAAAGAATTGGTTCCTGTGACACACTTCATGATGCTTAGTGATCTAAGCACTCAGAAGCCACTACCGCAGTGGGCCAAGGGGCCCCAGCTGTTGCTCACTCTGGTGGTAGGCCTTGGCACCTGTAATCCATATGACACAGGTTTTGGAGGCATGTAGTATGCAAGAATTTATGCAACTGTGGACATTTCCTCTTGGATTTCAGAGAAGGCAAGGTCAAGTAAAAATGTATGGAAGAGTTAGCATTTTCATCAGAAGCCCAATACGGTGGTATGTGAAGCTGTGGTGATGAGACCACAGATTCAATGAAAACCTCCCAAAACAGGACATGCCAGGAACTTCTGCTGAGGCAAGCTGCATTCTCTGAATAGAACGATCCCAAGGATAGACTGTGTAGGCTGCAGCCAGCAGCATAAATGTGGAGCTACTTGAACTTCATAGCATTCACATTTTACCATCATGTGGCATAACACTCAGCAAAATAAGTTAATATTTACCCTTGCTTAGCTTTGGCATTTCTGGGCTGTCTTGTCTGATTACTTTTTATCTATCCACTTCTCCCTTTCGGAGTGGGAATAGATAGTTATCTTGTGCCACTACATTTTGGTATGTATTTTTAAAATATATTTTACAAGAGTTCATGGCTCCAAAGAGTTTACTTTGAGTCTTAGAGGAAAGTTTAGACTTTAGGCTTCTTAACAATGCTGGCACTATTAAGAATTTGGAGAAGGAATTCATACATTTTGGATTGCACGTGTGATAGTTCCATCATGGCACTGTGACCTTGTTATTGCCTGTATTTGCAGATTAGTTATAGTTTCAAAAGTCATGTCAGGGTCCACTTATAAGTGGTTGAATGTGCTGCCTAGTTTTGATTGCCAACTTGATTGGCTTGAAAGCCCACTAAGGTTCACTTCTGATTGTGTTGAGGAGGGTCATGGGTGCTTGAACTTAGAGACTGTATCCCTGGCTCCTCCATCTCTGGCACTCTTCCCTTGGGCCCTGTTTCTCGGCCACCATGAAATGAGATGTTTTGCACCATCATCTCCTTCCACCATGAGTTTGTGCTTTGGAGTGAGCCAACCATAATCTAAAACCTCTTGATCTGAGAGCTAAAATAAACTCTCTTTCTTTAAGTTGTGAGTGTTAAGTGTTTTTCCCAACAACAGACAAGCTAACAAATACAATACTTCAGGATGAATAAATGCATTTTTGACTGCATTTTCCACTTACAACAGTTTTATTAAGATGTAATCTCATATGCACAGGAGTATCGGTGCTGTGAAAAGAATCAAAAAGCAGTTTATGAGTTCAGAGTAGTCATTAGGAAGTTTGATAACAAAGTGACAACTGTACTTTTTGTTTTTACATGTTCATTTCTTGGAACACATGGATTAAAAAGGCAAGTTACCTTAAATTTTTTTCCCAATCCACAGAAACAAACATTAGTAAAACCACCACTGATTAGATCATGGCAAAGAAAATATTGTTGGTATTTTAAAAAGTAGAAAACCTCTATCATATGAAAAATGATTAATTGTACATAATTTTTAAAAGTGTGTTTTGGTAGTGTATGTTTTATGTATGAAGAAATGATATGCTTCAGTGGTCTGTTAATCCATTTGGAAATGTTAACTTGACTAAATTCTTTGGCAAAGATTGCAAAGGAATTCTACTAATTCTTGATCTATATAGAAAGAAATGTATGTGCCAGTGTGACTTTCTACTTTTCAAAATCAAGTTAAAAGATTATTCTTTCAGGAGATGAAAGTAGTATTTTTATTTTTTTCTCATAAGCATTTGAATTAATTAAAAATTAATTAAGTAAAGATTTTTATTTAGGAGAACAAATTCTTTTAACTGCTCCAGATGTATCTATCAAATGAACTCTTATAACAGACATCAATCTTAATATCCATGCATGCACACACACATACACTGCACAGGACATCTCTTGGTGTTCAGAAGCCATGCTTTTCAAAAGTCATTGATTACACTTGTATCTTGAAAGTGCCAGGAAATAATAGTTTTACAATAGGCTAGCTTCAATAAGGTTAAACTATCCTTCAAGATGAGTAGCAATTTGAACAACATTTTTAACATTTCAACAACATAATGCTGAGCACCTCTTTACAAACAAAATCTTTCCACTAGCGAAATTTAAGTGCAAATTAAAAAGTAGATCAATATTTTTAAAGGCAAGTAGTTCCATGGCTGGACTACTAATAGGAAAGGCAGCTGATGTGACAAATCCAACTTGTGTGGTGACCTGAATTGTCATTATTACTGGATTACGGAAAATCAAATGTAAGATCATATAAATTGGAATTGATCCTAATATTTCACCAAAATTTCTCCAGAAAGAGATTCCTCCTTTGAAATACTTTTCTTTCAGATTTTGTGTCTACAAAGCCAAAGATTTTTTATTTATTTATTTATTTTTAGTTTCGACTGGCTCTGAGCTCAGCCTCAAACTCACATCACAGCAATCCTCCTGCCTTTCCCTCCTGAGTGGTGGGATTACAGGCGTGAGCCACCATGCCTGGCACTGTGGTATGTGGTACTGATTGCTGGTAGGTGTGAGTCTCCATGCTCAGCATTGTTGTAAGTAGTTACCAGGGATGAAATCTGGCCCTTGAGCTTGCAAGACAGGCCTTGGAACCACTGAGCTAAATCCCTGGCACGTAGCCAAAGATTTTTGATAATAATGCAATATAAGGAAAAGGAAAAAAAAAATCAGGCAATGTTTTAAAATAGAAAAGTAATCTATATTCTGACTTAATTCATTTCTCAGTGGATCTCAATACAATGCCTTCTTAAGTTTTCCACAATTTGTGCAGATGCAATGTCTAGAAGGAGTGATATTTTTAAATAAGCACAAAAATAAATCACAATTCAGTATTTTGTAAAGCAAATCTACTTATATATGCACCACCCAAATAAATAATTAGAGCATACCAGCACCGTAGAAGACCCAAATTCACTTCCCATTCCCTTTTGACTAAAGAGTTTGAATTTTCAACCTTCAGTTAACCTACAGTTGCATAATAACACAGTTAACCCATAATTGTCCAATCCAAATAGAGGGGTGTTTTCCTCTCAGAAAGAATGGTCATCATCAAGAAATCAAGGATGTTGGGGCCAGGGAGTTAGCTCAGTGGTTCCGGTGCCTGTCTTGCAAGTGCAAGGACCTGGATTCGATCCCTGGTAACTACATACCTTACTGGACATGGAGACTCACCCCCAGCCCAGCAGCGACCAGTACCACATACCACAGTGCCGGGCGTGGTGGCCCATGCCTGTAATCCCAGCACTCGGGAGGCAGAGGCAGGAGGATTGCTGTGACATGAGTTTGAGGCTGAGCTCAGTGCCACTCTGAACTACAAAGGTAAGACCCTGTCTCAAAAACAAACAAAAAAAGAAAAAGAAAAAAGAAAGAATAGAAATCAAGGGTATTCAGCCTCTTCCCTAGCTTTTCCTCCTCCCAGTACTTGTGCTCTCTTTTATAAGGCCAAGAAATAAAATGAGAAAGTGGTGATGCACTGGTCCCCCATACACACAAATAAAACGTACCATGACTCTGTTGGTCACTTAGTTTGGGAGAGGACCAGATCAGAAGTGATAGTTTCTATAGTAACACCAGAGTGGGTTGACTGAGAGATGATCCTCTTTGGTCTCTCTGAATCTCTGTTTTGGCTTCATCTCAAAGACAGATCTAACATTCTGGATTGTCTCTTGCCATGATTCCAGGGTGCTCTATTTCTGACCAGGCTGCAACCAACATGAACTGTGGGCTTCGTCTGATGATTCAAACATTGCTGTTTCCCGAAAAAAAAAAAAAGGTTAAATTCAAGCTTAATAGAGACACATTATCATCCTGGTAGACTCTTACAATATGACCTTGAAGAAATCACTCAAGTAGGCAAGCAGATTGAAGAGTAATTTGCCCTTTGCCTCACAATAAATCATCATGCATCTCATCTACAACAACCTTGACAGAAGTATGGAGGCTGAAAATGAAATTGCCATGTGCTCTTTATCAGCATTTGGAGGTTCTTCTATTTAGTTATCTTCCAAGTCCAGAATCTACCCGGGCTGTCATAGTGCTGGCCCAAATGTATTTGATGATTATATAAGTATTGTGAGCTTATCAATGCTATCATTTCCTATTCATAGAAGTTCTTCCAACGAGAAAATTCTTCACTCAGAAAGATTGACCCTAGAAACGCAGAAGCTGACTACATCCTATCATTAATAGGAAAGAATATCTTCATTTGTTGAACTTTCAAGATGGTTTTATAACTTGGATCCAAAATATTTCTAATCTGCAGAGGTTACTATTTTTGGAGTTATATGAAAGCCCAACTGAAAAAAAAATGTGGGTTTTCTACTCTCAAATCCCTCCATGTGCTTCTGTTGGGAAAAAACAGGTCATGAAGATGGAAAGAGAACCTTTGGCAAAGGCAACTCATGAGAATAAAACTGCCAGATACTTTGCTGGTCCTGAGTTTTACTGGCTGCATGGTTTGCTCAGTTACTGTTTTTTCCACTCACATGGGCAACTAGAATCAATTGTAATGTGATTGCAATCAAAGCAAAAATTATTTCAAGTCACAGCAGAAGAGCAAGGATGCAAGACTTTGGTGATTCTGTAGGAAGACTTTTGCACATGGAGTATCGATGGATGAAGCAGCTTGAAGGTACTCAGAGTTTGTGATCAATGCAGAAAAATAGTCCACTGATTCTCTAGATTGGAAAACTGTGGGCCATGATAATCAGTAACAATCATAGGACAGCAATTGGATGGCAAAGCTAGTTGCAAGGAGCCTGAGAGGAACTGATAACTCGTATTTTAGCAAACTTTCCAAGGTAATCTCATTTGCATAAAAGTCTGAGAATCATTCTTTTAGGAAATGTGATATTGAGAGTATAAAATAATTGAATAAATATTTTCTGTAATATCTGTGAGGTCATACTGTTATTAGAAAGCACTACTCTGTCCTATACTATATGATTAGATACTGAGAATTCTTTTGTGTCTTCTAGGTATTTCAAGAGCAAAGCAGGCAGAAGAAAAATTTTGTTGAAAGTGATAGGATACTATTAATCACCTGGCTCTGGATAAAGGAAGTGGATTCTTACAAGTTAAGAAGAATTTTGAAGCTTTGAATGAAATGAAGAAAAAGTATTCAGAGGATAGGGCACTTTTGAGAAAAAGAAAACTCTGCCAGTGTCATGGGGTGAGATGGGAGACGGATGAGAAGGTCGTTGTCATAGAGAGTGTGATATGCATAAAAGGGACAAGAGAAAGAAAACCACTAGCACAAGATGTTGTAGTGGTAACAAAGAAGCAGCTTCTCCAAGATTTGGAGTCCAGACTGGGATACAATGACGTAAGGAAGAGAAAGAGAAAACTGGATCCACAAAGGACTTGGGGTAGAAGTGAAAGCCACAGAGAATGCAAAGAGAAGAATTTCCACACAGAACAGGGTAGTGGCGAGTGGTACTTTCTCTCCAAGCCCCAGCTTACAGGGTGAGAGGGTGACTCATCTGCTGACGCACAGTGACTACTAGTAACCTCAGAAGCCCCCACAGAGAAATGCACTAGTAACACGGAGCAGTGGCCACTGCGGACCATGGTGGCTGGTGGATGTTTCGGACTGGTTCAGACGTCCTCCAGAGAGAGTGACTGGCTGGATGCTATATTGGTGTAAGTGCTGCAGAAATGAGCGCCTGGGAAAGGGCCAGTGAACTCAAACCTCGGAGAAACTGGGAGTAGCTTCATCCAGTGGCTCCCAGGGTTAGGGTAATACCCAACTGAATTCTAGCCAGATGGGGGGAGGGGCAGCCTTAGCTCCGCCCCCTGGCGTCTTGGCTCCGCCCCTAGTGCTGCGTCAAGCGGAAGCTTCCAGGCATGTGGGTATTGTGACGTCACCCGCGTCGTCCTGTGACTACTAACGGCAGCCAGCCTCCGCTCTGGGCTGTTGAGTCCGTATCTCGTCAGTCCCAATGTGTAGCTGGTGTTTCGGGAAGAGATGAAGCAGGTGAGTGAGGAGCAGAGCCCCTGACACCCTGTAAACCAGCCCTTTGTGGATAAAGTGAAGAAGCCGTCATCCATCTTGGAGATGTGGCCGTGTCCCGGAAGCAGTGGAGCTCATGCCTGTTGGGACCACAGCCCACCAGGCACTGAGCACTACTCTCAGAACAAAGAGGTGTTGGAGACCCTTTTCAAGTCTTCTGAGACACGCAACCAAGAAGACGACGAAGCAGGGCCCCCATTTAGCGTGTTATGGCATGAACACTTCATGAGCTTGGGTTTCCAAGAGATTCTCACTTCCAACTGGGAAGTCGGCCAAAAGATGTCTCCCTCCCAGACGGAGACGATCAGCGAGGGACCTGAGATAACGCCCTTAGAGCCTAGAAGTCAAGAACCAAGTCTGACCTTCAGCGAGAACCTCAAGACGCCCACCAATGAGCAAGTGCCGGCTTCAAATCGAATTTCAACTTTGTCCTCCACAAGCTCACCAACAATGCCTCATTCTTGGTCTCCACCATCACCCTCTGTCAGAGCCTCTTTACAATCTGATATGGCATTGGAACCGACCATGAATTCCTTCGAGGATCCGGCTTTATCCCCGCCTCTGTCTCCGATATTGCCACCGGAAAATCCCTACACACTTGTGGTTTCCCTTTTTGGGTCACTATCATCATCGGAGAACGAGGAATCTCAGGATACTCTCGTGAATCTCTCAGGCTCCCACAAAGAACCGTTTCTGCCTGAGAAACCCGCACCTGCACCTCAGAGAGCAGAGAACTCTGGGGTCCGAAGCAAGGCGCCCAAAAAGCAACTTGTAAAACCACATCGCTGCCCATATGAAAACTGCGGAAAGTCTTATACCAAGCACTCCCACCTCGTGAATCACCAGCGCAAACACACGGGTGAGAAGCCCTTCAAGTGCGACTGGGAAGGGTGCACATGGAGTTTCTTCCGTTTTGATGAGCTTCAGCGTCATATGCGGAGTCACACCAGATACCGGCCCCACTTGTGTGATCAGTGTGAGCGACGGTTCATGAGATCTGATCATCTCAGACAACACCTAAAGACTCATCAGCGGCCGCCACCCTGCCTAGTGCATGTGACTGACAATGGACCGATGGATGATCCTTCTGTTCCTGATGTTTAGATTCTGGTGTGAGATTAAAGATCGTGAAGTCATCACTAGTACTCATCATGTAACCTTTCAGCACCTTTTTCATCACCATACCTTAATTCATCCTCTAGAAAACAAGAAAAGCCATCCTGGACTCTGTTGGGTGTGTCATGTGCACTGCATCAGGTCTCCTGGGACTTAACAGCTACGTTCCAACACTTGCCTCTTCCATCCAGACCTGAATGCAGTGGCCTACTGCAGCATGGGATCCATCATCCCACAGAAGAACAGGAACCTGGAAGTGCCAGGGAATTACGATTCATGGGGCAACATTTGACTAATGGGAACTGGGAGATGAGAGAGCCACACAGAGATGTTCCGCCTTCTAAGTGTTGATATGCAAGACATAGCTTCTCCTCAGCACTGTAGCCTGTAGGAAAATTTCCCAAGCAGCTGGTGGACACAGCTGCAAGGACTCTGTGAGCCTGACATGTGGCTGTTCCCAGCTTGGAAGAGGGTTATCTTGCTGTCCCATTCTTCCTGCCTCACTTCCATCTCTCACCCCTAATGCCTTGTCGCCACCCCCCCCCCACCAATAAAGCGTGAGTACTCAATTCTTGCTGTTGGCTCTGTTTTTTTAGGTGCTTTGGAGGAGGAAGGAGAGATTACATTTTGGCAGAGAAAGACTGATCCCTACTGTGACACCCCTACCTAGCCTGGTATCCAGACCATGAAGTATTAGGCTTTTTCCCTGGTATCAAGGTCAAACTTGGGACCTTGTGCTTGCCAGGTAGGTGTGGTGCCCCTGAGCTACATCCCTGGCCCATGGAGTTTCAAATATTAAGGAGTGTATTCTGCCCTGCTCTGAAACTATCCTGGCAATTCAGGGCCTTATTTCTGGGCTCAGCAGTCCATTATACTGAACAGCTAGTTCTTAATGAGAAAGGAATTTGACCAAGCCATGGAGAGGCAGAGTGAGGGTCCCGACCAGGATCTGTTTGCCCCAAAGGTAAATCTCCTCTTCCCTAATAGTGGTACCTGCTATAGATGCTGGCCTGAGCCTCGTCTGCTATTAGGCTCAGCCAAGAGTTGGTTGCCGTAAAACAAGTTGGGTCTGATTTCTATGCTGAAGGCACGTTCTTGGTCTGAGAAAGAGGGAATCATCTAGGTTCAGTGGCCATGGGAAAGAGGATCTTCAGAGGACTAGTCAGAGACTTTCTTGGGGAAGGACAGAGGTCATCTTTGAACCCAGTAAGAATGGAATATTTAGAAGTCCCTCACGAGTTGGGAGAAACAGCAGATGCATGTTAAGTGAAGGGTACTCTGGGGGAAACAGCCTACAAGCTTCCACCATGCAGAACAAGAACTCTGTGTGGACCCCTGGCAGGGGGCATGGAGACAACTAAAGGATGTACCTGGGAGGCAGAGACATTTGCTTATATTTGCGGTACTGGAAATTGATTCCAGGACTTCTGTATGTTGTGCAAATTACCACTAAACTGTATCCCTTGCTAAAAAAAGACTTCTTAAAAGAGGTACCTGAGGCCAGGGATTTAGTTCAGTTGTTCTAGTGCCTGCTTCTCAAGAGCAAAGTCCTGAGTTTGATCCCTGGTACAAAGAAAAAAAAAAAAAAGTAGTGCCTGAGTCAGACCTGAAGGAGTCTTAGGGACAAGTTGTGCCTCCGATTTCATGGACACGTGCCTGTGGTTATACTGGGTCTGAGGATGTGAGGAACATGAAGACACACCACCTTTTTGGAGAAAGACCATTGACTAAACTTCTGAACATACTTAGAGCTGCCAGGTAATAGGGCTGGTCCTCTGAGTCTCAACCTTATTCCAGGCCTCTGGGGATAGCTTCATAGCCAAGTCTGGACTGGCCCTGGCCTTCCCACTGCTTCCTTGACCCTCTTCTTCATGATTTGTTGGAGAAGATCAGAGGAGAACAGATCTGGACCAGGAGTTTGAGCACACAGAGTCACACACACAAGACTCCAGGGAGGTTTCACGAGCACTTCCGTTTTATTGAGCAAGGAGACTATCTTATACACGCCAGGGTGGTCCTAGTGATGGGCGGGGAAAAGGATAATCAAGTCATAATTTCTGCAGATTGGCTAAGAAGAGGAGCATATTAGGGCAAACCAAGTGTTTTGCCCAAGGAGGGGTCGCATGAGTGGAACACAAGAGAGGCAGGTTTAGCCCAAGTGCAGCTTAAGCAGGGGTGTCCAGTGTGCCCTGTATTTCTACCAGGTCTACCAAGGTACATGGCATCTCTTGGGTTCTAGGAAATGACTAGCCAAACTTGGACTTCATCCAGGTTCCAACCATTCCAATGGTTTCCTTGGAATGTATCATCAGTGGCCTCAGTATACTTGGGGTGGGCAACGAGATGCCCTTTACTCACAATGAGTGAGAGGCTGGGCTTACTTGTGACCCCTCACTGGTACCAGGAAGTGAGGTGTGAGGTGTGCGAAACCTCTTTTGTTCCCAGCTGGGAGACAGGTCCCTTACATGGAATTCAACATCTGTGGTTCTGTGGGTACCTGGCTCAACCCACTACAGGTGTAGTCATGACATGCTGCTTGTGGTTGGAACAAGAGAGGACAGGTCTACCAAGAATGGCTGCCATTTCGTAATTAGCCAGCAACAAATGTTGGCGAGGCTACAGAGAAGAAAGAACCTTCTCCACTGTTGGTGGGACTGTGGACTCATACAACGCCTGTGGAGATCAGCTTGGGGATTCCTCAAAAAGCTAGGATTGGAGGTCCCATTTGACTCAGCCATCGCTGTGCTAGGTATATACACACAAGAATTAAAAGACATATCACAGTGACATATGTGCACCCATGTTTATAGCAGCTCATTTTTTGATTGCTACATCTTGGAAAGAGCCCAAATGTCCATCATTTGGGAGACTGGATAAAAAAAATCTGTGGTTCTTCTGCAGAATGGCGTATTACTGTGCCATAAAAAATGATAAATTTGAATCATTTATACTTAAATGGACGTACCTTGAGGATATCCTCACAAGTGAAATAAATAGGTCACATATAGATAAATATCACATCTTTTCTCTGGTATGAGAAAATAAAGATGTAAATGAGTTCTAGAATTGTATGTTATATATTGTGAAATAGAAAATACTCAAAGCAAAGTAGGGTGAAGGAGGAAAATAATGAGAATATAACAAAAAGAAAGGAACCAAATTTTATGTATATAGGGGGGTGGTAGGGTGGGTAGGGCTATGGGAAAAAATGAGAATTAAGTTGTGTCTTATACTGGTACAAATGCCCACTGCGGAGTGCAATCATGATGTATATACATATATAATGTACCAATAAAGATTTCAATTTAAAAAAAGAGAGAGAACAGGTCTGGTCGGAGACTCATCACGTGCTAAGCATTAGATAGAGGAGGACCCAGACTGGGCAGTGGTGGCCAAAGCAATCCGCTGCCTCTATACAGCTCCACATTCTAGTGGAGGGGGAATGTTGCCAGAGTTGTTTTCAGAAGTGGCTTGTATTATAAGTAACAAGGATGGATCGACTTCACTGATTGTCTATTTATTGTGATATCATGCATGCAAAAATATTTAATATACACAATCATTGAAAAATAAGACCTAATTGTTCTTGAAGAAAGGAGGGCAGGGAGCCAAGTTCAAGCTGACAGGAGGCACCTGTCTGGCATTTTGCAGTCGAACACCATGGGCCCCACCTTCACAAGCAAAAACCAAAAACCACCTGACTTTGAGAAGGAGGCACAGGTTTGTGGGATCATCACTACTACACCATAAGTCTACTTGGGGCTTGCTGGAATCAAGCAACACAAATGTGGGCTCAGTCTGCCACTATGTCTACTGGTGACAGCAGAAATATGTCCTGAAGTACACATTTTTTTCTTCTTTTCTTCCTCTGCTTTATTTTTCCATTTATCTTTTTGACATCTGTTCATTTTATATGCATGCGAACATTGTTTCTACTATTCTTGTTTTATTGCTGCTGTTCTTGTTTCTTCCTTTCTTTCCCTCTGTCTTCTTCCCCAGTTTCCCAAAGCCTATGGAATCTTCCTTTGACTTCCAGCCGTTTTGTAATCTCTTTCTTTTCTCCTATTTCTGTATTTTTCTCCATAACCCCTTTTAAAGTTTCTCACCTGAGGGTAAAATCATTATATTGAGGGAATATTTACTGTATATAATTATCTGATTTGTTTTAGATTTTTTAATCACTATAAATCTTGTTATATGATTACAGACAGTAAATTAGTACTTACCATAAATTGTCATTTTCAAAAAAAAAAAGAACAATCAAATAAAAACTATGCTATTAAGGATGTAGGGGAAAAAATACCCTTCTATATTGTTGGCAGGAATGTAAATTACTATAAGCACTATGGAAATCAGTATTCCTTAAAAAACTAAGACCATAAATTAAATTCTATTTTATCCCACTATTTCCCTTCTAGGTATCTTCCCAAGAATTTCAAGCATCATACTACAATGATACATACATATTCGTGTTTATAGCACCATAATTCATAATAATGAAATCTTTGAAGTAGCCTATATGTTCATCAACAGATGAATGGGTAAATAAAATACAGTATTTACACACAGTGGAATATCTCTCTGCCATAAAGATAAATGAGTTATTTGTAGGAAAATGCATGTACCCTGAGTTTGTAATGGTAAATTAAATAAACAACACACAAGTTTAAATGTTGCAGGCTTGGCCTAGGTATTTAGCTCAGTGGTTCCCACACCTGCCTTACAAACTCAAAATCCTGGGTTTGATCTGGTAATCACATACAATACTGGGTGTGGTGACTCACACCCACCAGCAATCAGTACCACATATCATAGTGCTGCATGTGATGGCTCATGCCTGTAATCCCAGCACTCAGGAGGCAGAGGAAATAGTGTTGCTGAGTTTAAAACTGGCCTGAACAACAAAGGGGGAATATATATGGTATGTTTTCCTTATAGGAGAGACCCAAACTATCTTTATTTAAAGAGCAAAAAAAAGGCCCAAAAATGCAAGTAGAGAGATATATCTGTCTCAGAGGAAGAGAGTAAAGAATTGAGAAAAGGAGAGGGAGAGAAGAAAGGGATGAAAAAGAAGGAATTAGGATTTGTTATATATATATATATCAAGTCCCTACAAGAAAAGTAAACAGTATGTATTATAAACATGTACCAATAAAAAATTTTTAAATTACCTTATGTACTCATAATCTCCCAGAACTTTTTGTGTATTTAAAAGGTCACAGAAAAGTAAAATAGAATGGAAAACTATATGAAGTGAACATAAGGTTGAATTGCTTTAATAACATCGATACATATCTACTTTAAGAACTTGATTATCAAATAACTGGACTTCTTCCAGTTTAACTTTTTTTTCATTTTTACTGAGTGTAAACTTTAAAATCTTGCTGTCACCTTATACCTCAAATTTCAGCAAGGTGCCTTGGGCCTTGAAAGCAATTAGGAGGTTGTGATTGGTTGCCAGGTCCCCGACTCTTCTGCTTTTAAAGCATCATCTTTCATTTTGTCTCCTAGAATCTGTAAGAAACCAAAGCAAGCTTGCTCAGTAGGGTTCCTTGTGCAATATCAAGAGTTCTGTACTAAATCATCACCTCACTCATGTTGGGTCCAGACAGGGCAGATAGAAGAGAAAGACACACAACAACCTTGTTTTCAGGCACACTGCTCTGTCACATAAAGATTGGTTTTTGATGTAACCCAAACCCTGTTTTCACACTCTGACCACAATGCTAAAATGTAATTCTGACCTGTGTGAGCCAAGGGGAAAAAAAAAAGGTTGGACAAGTAAAGCACTGCAGCAATGGAAAAAAATAAAAAGAAAAATAGAGCAGTAACTCATTATTTCTACCCATCCAATTTCCACAAGTGACTTGAGGCGATAAAATAAACAGTGGTTGTAATAAATTGCACTTACTATCTTCAACAATCAAGTGAGAAGAAGCTGTCATATTGTCTTCTTAAAAAAAAAAAAACTTTCACTTGAACTTTACTTTTAAAATCATTATGTGTCCTGTAATTCTTTTCAGCTTTAAGAAGATAGTAACTCAAAACATTAATAGTCTGCTTTGTAAAAATCTCTGTAATGGTCTAATGTCTTTAAGCTTTCTAAAATAAAACTAAATGTGAAAAGATAATATTCTGGAGGTCTGCAAATTGTCAGTTCTCCAAAGGCTCTTTCTCTGTTTTCCATATTCTCTTTCTGAAGTCTATATGATGTATAATTTATACCAAATTCTAAGATATAACATGCTTATCAACAATTTCCTTTCTAAAGGAAGTAATATATCCTTCAATTCTATGAAATATAAAGAAGAGCTTCATAAATGCATCCACAAAGTTATTTTAATATGAAAAGCATGGATTTTTGAAAAGAAGTAAATAAGGTAGGCTCCCTTTAGACTTCCTTACCCTTTGGAGGGACAACAATAGGTTCTAAATCCGTTACCGCCATTATCTATTGCGTTGTATATTATGTTGCACTGTAACTTACCTCCTTATGAACCTGTCTCCCCTGACTCTGAACTGTTTAAGAGCAGAGGTTGTTTCCCTTTCATTTTTTATTTCTCTTCCATCTACCATGAAAGAATCAGAAACTTGTAGAATGAATAAATAATCCCCTTTAATATTCTTAGAAGCCATATGTAAAATCTGTAACACTGTACTTCTTTCAGAGCAAATATTCGGTAGATGTCACCCAATATTTGCTATAATGGAGTCAGATAGAACCATGTTGGAGATTCCTAGGGGCTGTCAATTTTCTAAGATTTCAAAAGCTGATTAAATTTTTGTCATTGTAGGGGTATTCACACCGTAGAAACTAGGAAATGCACCCTTCTGTAACCCTCACCTCACCAACATCCATTGTTAAATATTTCATGGCACACCACTGAGGTCAGTTAACATATTATCTTGGGATTTGTAATAGGTGGATTTCCATCCTTGTGACAAAATGCAAATACCCAAAGAAATTGACTATGAAAGGGGAATGATTTGTTCTGGCTTATGGGTGCAGAGGTTTCCATCTGTGCCTGCTTGGCCCTTTGCCTTTGGTCCTGTGGTGAGGCAGAAGTGATGAAGGAGTATTTAGCAGAGGAGTTATGTTCTCCTAATGTTAGCCAGCAAAGCAACAGGAATAGGACAGGTGAACACATATTTAAGAAAGAAAGTATACATTATATGAATTTTAAAAATAAATTAACAATTTATATACTAATATATATGTATAATTATACATACATATGTACATGTCTATATATTATTTTTTGTTGTTGCTGCTTTTTTTTTTATTCAGGGTCTTGTTTTGGTAGTTCAGCCTGGCCCTAAGCTCACTGTGTCACCCAGGCAAGCCTCAAATTCACAGAAATCCTCCTGCCTCTACCTCCTGAGTGCTGGGATTACAGGCATGAGCCACCATGCCTGGCATTGTTGTATGCGGTTACCAGGGATCAAACTTGGGAACCTGAGCTTGTCAGGCAAATGCCAGAAACACTGAGCTAAATCCCCAGCCCCAATGTATTGGTTTTGTGGACCTCACAAGACAGTTGAGGTTGGCCTTGATCTCTATGTAGCCCAGGTTGGCCTCAAAATCATGACAATCCTTCTGCCCTAACCTTCTGAGTGCTGAGATTATAGATATGTGCCACCATGCCTGGATTTTACTGCTGTAACTATCTAATATCCTGGAACTAATTATTTAAACTTTATATTATAAACTATAAATCTTTCTTCAAAGGGACCAATTCCATTGATCTATTTTCAGAATTATTGTATCTCTTCGTTATTTTTGTTGGGTGGAACACGGCTGGCAAATATTCTGTCAAGGACCAGACAGTCTTTCACCACAAATACTTAGAAGCAACCATAAAAAAATATGTAAATAAGTGAGTAACTGAGCATGGCTGCCACCCAATAAAACTTAATTTACTGAAACAGATCACAGTTTGAGGAACCTTGAGGTGGAAGATTCCATATCACAAATAGCCACATTATCCTCTTGTAGTTACTCCACATAACCAAAGCTCCATTCACATTGACTTGCCTTCTTTCTAGTGCATGAATCAGTGTATGTCTTCTTTGTTCAATATAAACCAGTGAACATGAGACCCAAACACATCTATTAACAAAATGTTGAAAGTGAGAGGGGACCATATATGCAAATGTATCTCTTATTCCCATTTCTCCTTTCCTCTTCTGTCCTTGTGTAAATAGAAATCTTTATTCATGTATTTATTTTTCTCAATCTGATTCAGAAGGAAAATTGACACACTGAAAAGTCTCCTTTGCTTCTAATAATGGATATGGGCAGGCACATGAATCAGGGCTGAATTAACGTCAATAAATAAGTCTAGACCAAGAAATTTAGAGACATTTTCTTTTCCCCAGTCATGCCCAGGGAGTGGCTGGTGAGAATCAGCTCCCCTGTTCTCTCAAGAGGGCTTAAGTGATTCCCCCAAAATCTGGTTAGTTCCAAGTCTGTGATACTCCTTTCTGTGACACTACTTCCCACACTGACTCACTTAACCAATTTGAAGAGGATTAAGACTTCAATTGACACTTACAGAACGAAAAACACGTTCTGGCAACTTAGAGCAGCAGCGCAGCGAGTCAGATAAAGGAAATCTGGAGATCGTAACCCGCTTTGAATTCAAGCTGATAACAGAAAGACCTTAAAGTTTCTGTTCTAATTTGTAAACTGAAATTTACCAGGAGCCAGAAAAGACACGCAGTCCTCATCAAGGCAACATTTTTACAAGTGTAATTCACAAGTTCAATTTCTTTGACCGTTGTACTGCTCCAGATTGTTTGGCTTCTCCCAGAATGCCATGTATGGAAAGAACACTGATAATAGAGATGCACCCTGCATAGGAAAAGATGCCTAAAGGGACATGTGAAAGACTTTTATTTTATGGCTGAGTCCATGTAATATTTTCCTGGTATTTTAAATTCAGAATTTTTACTGTGTTTAAAATAATACCAGGGGAAACTTCTATATTTTAATTTGGAGAAGCTGTTACAAACACTGAATTTGGCTTTGCTTCAGAAGAGATTTAGGGGTTAATTTATTTATTTAACAAGAGAGACAGAACAGAGTCAGATAATTCAGTCATTATAATTTTCAAGTAAGCATGACAGCGGTTTAGGAGCGTATTCACCTTGTCATGTGCCTGCTAGTGAAAGATAGCAGTGAAATTCTCAAAAGAGGGACCTAGTGCAGTAATCTTAATGAACTCCAGCCTAAAAACCATCAAGGACAAACCACAGACTTTGAAATATAGAAAACAAGCAAAGAAGAAAACAATAATAGCTGGGAAAGTATTCATATTCAGTTGATTCTTAGGACATAGCATCAAATATCCTTCTGGCTTTCTGCTTTAAACATAAAAATGAATATAAGCTACCTTCCCTTCACTTGTATTGAACATTGTGGAGAAGCTTCAATCTCACTAATTCAGCTGATATTTAAATTGAAATTTTTAAAGTATGGGCAGAAAAACCAATCTTTGTGCAGAGCACTTCTTTGAACAGCATGAAAATGATTTGGAACCACATGCTAGCTATCACATAAATGAGTCTTCACAATACAAAAAAAAAATTCCTTGTTTTCACACTCAAGATAACACTACTAAACATTTGTTCCTCTAATTGTGGTAGTTTTCTTAGTATATTATAACACCCTCCTTAGTTTGTTTTCTTCCACTAATTGTTCATCTCTATTAAAAAAATTATCTCAGGCCAAGGATATAGCACAGTGGTGTTATGTCTACCTGGAAAGCACAAGGTCCTGGGTTTGATCCCTGGTACCATCCCCCCCAAGAAATTTAAAATGTAAAAAGTACTCTATCTATCCTTTCACTGAATCAGTCATTCAACAAATATTTATGAAGTAACTATTATATAATCTAGTAATATCTTAAACACCACAAATAGATACATACAGCATTCTCCATAGATATGAAAGACATATTCAGAAACCAGTTATAGTATGGCAAAAAAGAGAAAAGGAAACATATACCTAACAAGATTTGAATGTCAATCTAATATGTCTCTGTTTCATCACTGAATAATATATTGACCTTGTGTTTTGATTTATATACGTGGATCCCTGAGAAATTGCCACCAGTCATTATTCTTTTTTTTTTTTTTTTAGGTTTTTTGAGACAGGGTCTCGCTTTGTGGTTCAGGCTGGCCCTGAGCTCAGCCTCCAACTCGCATCACAATCCTCCTGCCTCTGCCTCCCGAGTGCTGGGATTACAGGCGTGAGCCACCACGCCCGGCACTGTGGTATGTGGTACTGGTTGCTGCTGGGTGTGGGTCTCCACACCCAGTATTG
>PVIR01023208.1:17210-27519 GCA_004026965.1 Petromus typicus | reverse complement strand
CACATAACAATACTGGGTGTGGAGACTCACCCCAGCAGCAACCAGTACCACATACCACAGTGCCGGGCGTGGTGGCTCACGCCTGTAATCCCAGCACTCGGGAGGCAGAGGCAGGAGGATTGCTGTGATGTGAGTTTGAGGCTGAGCTCAGGGCCAGCCTGAACCACAAAGTGAGACCCTGTCTCAAAAAAAAAAAAAATTCCTGGAGTGGGGATGAAACTCAAAAAACTTGTACAACACACTTGATTCCTGGCACTGCCAAAATATGAAAACTTAAAATATAATCTCTTACACACTCTAACTTGAAATGTACATGAACAACACAGCTATGTTTCCTGGGCTATTTGATCACTCATGACAGAGACGAGCTCAAGTCTCCCTTGGTTCTCTTACATGCAGTGCTGGGCTCGGGCTCCAGAAGGTGTGCCAAGGGCTAACTCTCATTTCTAGGATTCTGTCACTGGAAACAAGCTAGGCAGATGACTCTTGTTTTTTGTTTTTTTTTTAAAAAAATCATTAATTAAACTTATTGGTAAAGTTTAGATACATATAATGGTTAGACAGATGGCTCTTATGCTCTGTAAGAATGGTAAAAATTTGTGTTTTCGTCTGGCTCATTCCTGAGGAAGCTTTTCTTGTTGTTTTTTAAGTTGTCTTAGTCATAGCTTGAGGGCCCACGCTGAGTTTGTTTGAAAGTAAGACACCATGAATTTAAGTTTCCAAACAAAGCAGTTTTTGTTCTGCATTGAAGTTGACCTTATTAGAGTAGAAGGCTTTGTCGTCAATTTCCATAGTTACTGCATGCTTTCTCTTTCTTCCTCCCCTTCAGGTGGCTTCGGTTATTGACATCCACCCCAACACAACTGGCTTCACTGGCAGCTGCCAGCCCCAGACTGCTCAGCTGCGGCTGAGCAGCAGCATCATTAAGTACCTTGACTTTGTCTTTGCTGTGGTGAGCAACAAATTTTTCTAAACATTAGATACATTCGCCGAAGAACACATCTGAAAGTTTGGGGTGTGTATGAGGGGGTGAGCTTTGTTTTCCATTATAGTACTACTTGCTGGGAAAGTGAAATCCCTTGATCCTTGCTCATTTCTCAGACTCTGCTTCATGGGCTCTAGCCTGGATTCTTTTATTAATACTCACCAACAGTGGCCATTCTGCCATTATGTAGACTTTCAGGTAGGAGCAAGAACTATATTACAAAATTACCTCTGTGCTATCTCCACATATAAGTAATTTCTGTAATAATACTTTTCTCTTTCTGGTTAGACAGCTCTCATATTTGTTTATTATACTTTTAATTTTCTTAGGGGTAACATTATTTGTATTAGTGTCAATAATAATAATAATAGCTAACATTTATTGAGAACATTTATCCCTCTGTATCTGAGTCCTACATCCATAGATTCAAATGTATGGATCATAATCCTAGCACTCGGGAGGCTGAGGCAATGCATTTGAGGCCAGCCTAAACTATATAGTGAAACCCTATCTCAGAAAAACAAAACAGAACAACAGAAGAGACTACTGAGAGGTGACTGTGCTTATTATATGCAAATAAGTACATGTATTATTTTATTAGATCAGGATAGTTTATAATGCCAGAATTGAGGTTTTTGTTCATGTTTCTATCAAGAGCTAAACCCTAAATGAAAGATTATAGGTTAAGCATACCTGTTCTGCTTCTTGTTAGTAAAAATTCACCATTAGAGAACTTACTTTACTTCTACCTTCCTGGGAACATTTATGATCTTCATAGATTTTTGGAAGAGGAAATACATGTATATATTATAGCAAATGGGCACGAAGAGTAAGGGATTACGGCGGAAGAGAGAAGCTGTTAAACTACCCGAGTTCTCCAACTAAGAGCTTTTGTACTGTTGGACAAGAACTAGTTCTGCTTTTAAATCAGATTACTGTATTTAAAGATGATGTAGGCCAGGCATGGTGGTGCATGTCTGTAAACCCAGTACTTGGAAGGCTGAGACAGGAGGATCTCCATGACTTTGAGACCATCCTGGCTACATAGTGAGTTCAAGGCCAGCCTGAAGTACAAAGCAAGACCCTGTCTCAAAAAAAAAAAAAAAAAAACCCATGGGGGGAGTATGATAGTTTCAACATTTGATATGTAAAAAGTAAACACGTTGTTATTTCATATCTAAACTTGTATCTTGACTAAATCCTTCTGTATAATATACTGAGGATTATGTTAGACAGTTATATTTTAGAAAGGTTTACAAAATTCTTTTCCTAATATTCAGATAATTCCTCTGCTCTATTTCATATATGCATAGTAAGATACCCCTTTAAGCTGAGGTATAGCTCAAAGGCAGGGTGCTAGCATGTGTGAGGTTCTAGGTTTTATCTCCAATGCCATTTTTAAAAAGGTGTAAAAATGTGTAATTAAACTTGTCTTCTCCAACCTGGGGATGTAGCTTAGTGGAAAAGCTCTTATCTAGTATTTATGAGGCCCTGCGTTCCATGCCGTCTATACTGTAAAGAAAAGCCCAAAACCAAACTTGTCATCTTAACTACTTTAGAGCAGGCCTTCATAGACATATTCTCTTTTAAGTAATCACATAGGAATTATGGTCAGTGAAATGAAGAAAGTAGTATTTCCTTTTGAGTGATTGAGTCTATCTTTCCAGCTGTGGTAGGCTCTGAAATGAAACATGGCTTCTTCCTCTCTCATGACAAAATGTTAAATATTAATAAGCACAATATTTATTTTGCCCACCAGCCTATTCTAAAATGTGATCTCAAGTAGTGACATTTTAACCATGTCACAGGCAATTTAGAAAGCAGGAGACACTTTGAGTGTCGCCAGAATCAGGGCATCTACATCACCTTCAACCTTGTCCTGGCACGTGCTCCATAGAAGGATTTATAGAACTCAAGTGTGCGTGTGAGGCTTCTGTGGAGGTGTACAAAGAAAGAAAGTTGTGTTCTTAAGGAGCCCATGCTTTAGTGGTAAGGACAGAAACACAAATAATTACACTTTTGTGCCAGGTCTGAGTGAACGCCATGCTTGAGCTTTTGAACTTGTTTCTGTGGGCCTGAGGGGAGTGAGAGTCGGGGAGATTTGAAAGAGATGACATTTGATCTGGGCCTTCGAGAACAGGTCAGATTTGTACATTAAACAAAAAAAAAATGCAGGTTACCCTTGGATAAAGGAACATGTTCACAACCAGCTGGAGAATTACGTGTGCAGCACGGTTAGTGGAGGGACAGGGTGTGGTTGGGACCAGCTGTGAGGAGCCTCAACTACCTGGGCGGAAGAGGGTTGTGACAGCTCAGCAAGGCCTCCTTTGTGTCCTGCTGAGATTTCTCTTGAGTCTGTCCCCTCATTTGCATTTCCCTGTGCTTCTAGTCTGTTTTCAGCAGCCTCCTACCTAGTCTCACCTCTTCAGCTCCCTCAGTTTAATCTGCCCAGAGCTCAGCTCTTTCTCAGTGGTTGTTTTCCCAGTCAGGTGACACTTGAACTCTAGGCGGGGCTGGACAGACCCCCTAGCCCTGTGCAATGCTTTGTCTCTTCACTCCCTGCTGACGCTGATGCTGATGAGCATTCTGCTTCCTTCCCCTTGCCTGCTGTGTTGTGCTTCTTGTGAGGCAGCAGAGCACAGCAGTAACTGGCTCAGGAATCTGCAGCCAGACCTGCCGGGGCTTAAATCTCAGCCCACTGACTACTAATCATGTAGGCGAGCAAGCGAGCAGTCACAGCATGGCTCCTCCACCTTAGTATGGGGTGCTGATACCACCTGTAGCATTAGGCTATTATAATTATTCAGTGAATTTTCCTTTGGAAAGTTTTGAGGATGGTGGTTGGCACGTAGGATGTTCACAAACACTGGCATAGTTGGGGTTGTGTTTATTTTCTGCCTGCCTTTCATGTGCTAGCTTTTTTGTTTGTTTTTTGAGGCAGGGTCGCACTTTGTAGTCCAGGCAGACCTTGAACCTAAGTGCTGGGATTACAGACATGTGCCCCCACACCCAACTGCCGGAACCTGCCACAACAAAGCAGAACTCGAGTCAGAGGGTGAGGATGAGGAAAAGATAAGAGAGACAATGGATGGGATCAGGAGGGTATCAGCACTCTGAAGGCTCAAGGCCCTGAGTTTATTCTCAGTGCTCCTTTTATAATGCTCTTATTGCAGTGGCTACATGCAAAGATTACAACCAGTGGTTTAAAGTTCTCAGGGATTACAATCAATAGGTAACAAGTTTGACGTCAGTCAGTCTAATCAATGTCTATCACTCTACATCAAGTAAACAAGACACAGAAAAATATCTTAGAAGTCAAAAACACCCCACTAGCAGAAAAATATTTTTGAACCGCTTGGACAGCACCCCGCCAACCATCTGGAACAGTTTCTGTTTTTCTCATGTATTCTCATGGCCTTGAAAAGCCACAAGCTCAGTCTCCCTCCACACTCCGTTCTCAAGGAAATGGAGAGAGAAACTAAACCCGTTACCCCTCATGAATGGTGAGGGGAAAGGTCAGTGTAAGGCTTAGGCAGGTTTCCTGGTGCCAGCGTATCTCTGGCAAAATCACCCAGGGCAGTTCCCCTCAGAGCAGACCTCGGTCTAATTCAGGGCAGCGCCATTAGTGCAGACCCCCAACTCAGGAATCCCACCAGGCCCAGGGCTGCAAGAGATAACAAGCCCCTGGTATGAATGCCCTATACTGAACCGCTTCCCACAATTGCCTCCTATAGTGGCCTTTAAAAAAAAAACCCTTTTCTGTTTTTTTCCTAACCAAATGGTACCCTATCCAAAGCCCTGTCCCTAGACTAGCATTACTTTGCTCCTTCTCTCACTGGAATTAATTTTTTGTCTATCACTTTTTATAGCTTGCTACTTTCTCTTTTGTAATATGATTATTATTGCAAGCACTGCAAGGGCAGGATTCAAGTCTGGCCCTGTTTGCTATCTCCCTGATCACCCAGACATGTTATCTTTGTACATAAAAAGCACTCAAACAATTAGAATGATTGGCAAATCAGTTGAGTTCTTCAAAAAATAATGGCAGCAGCGGAAAGCAGATAGAGGGAGATTATGTAATGGGAATAAAACACAAGAAGGATGACTGTAGTTCATAGTAACCTGTTTCCTGAAGAAGTTGAAGAGAGGAATTTGAAGCCTCCAGACTAAAGAAATGATAAAAAACCCAGATGTGGTTTTGCACATCTGTAATCCCAGCATGAGGGAGGCAGAGGCAGGAGGATTTCATTGAGCTTGAAGCCAACCTGGGCTGCATAGTGAGTTCAAGGCCAGCCTGCAGTACAAAGTGAGACTGTCCTGAAAAAAAAAACCAAAAAAACAAAACACAAGGAGACAAGAGGCTCAACAGTTTGAAGCCAGTCTGGACAGCTGAGCAGGACCTTGTTTCAAAATAAAAACATATAATATGAAAAGGCAGGGATGAGCTCAGTGCTAGAGAGTTTGCCTGCAGATGTAAGACCCTGGGTTCAATCCCTGGTACCACAAATAATAAGAATAATCTTAAGAGGAAAATGCCAGTTACCTTGATTTGATCAGTGCTTCCTGTGTGCATTTATTGAAATATTACACTGAGCCCCATTTATACATAACACTTATTACATGTTAATAAAAAAAGAAAATTGGCTGAAAATGAAGTGCAGTGATAGAATGCCTGCGTAGTATATATAAAGCCTTGGGTCTGATACTCAGGGCTGTAATAACTAAGTAAATAAAACAATGTAGTTAAGGTGGTTGCAGCAAGAAAAAAAAAATACAGTGAGTGAGCAAAAGGGCTAACAACAATGGAAAGGGAGGAGTGGAGCCCAGCAGCTCGACTGTTGTGGCTGAGCTGGAGGTAGTGTGCAGCGTGGATGCAGGAAGTGACAAGGGAATGAAGTCCAGGGCATGAATCACTGAGAATTTAACTACAGGATTACTTGTGAGACCTTAAAGTTAGACGTGAAATGCGGAGGGACAGGGTGTGGTTACATTTCCAGTTCTATTTTAGTTGCAGTTTTGCTGGCCCCAGTCTAACCCATGCTTTGCTCTTCTTGTAATTGTACAAGATTGCTTTCCCTCTGTAGATATTAACCATTCTTGCAGACAATTGAAATATGTTGATTAACTAGAAGTTCTTCTTCAAACAGAAAAATGAAAACAGATTCTATCTGAAGGAAGTGAATGCCAGCATATATCTGACTAATGGCTCTGGTAAGCAAACCATTGGCCTGGGGAGGAAGAGTGGGTTATACCGAAGGAATAGAAACTAGGATTGTTAGCAAACAGTGTCTTACTTAATTGGACAGAAGGCGCAGGGTAAAATGTAGGCCTTGACCACAATTTAGTTTGTAGTTTAGAACTGCAGTAGTGGGTGTGGCGGTTTATACTATTTCTATAATCTCAGCTACTAAGATGCTGAAGCAAGAGGGTTGCAAGTTGGAAGCCATCCTGGGCAATTTAAGGAAACTCTGTAAAAGGTCAGTGAAAGAGTGGCCCTAAGTTCAATCTGCCGTCCCACTAAGAAAATACCATGATAGATAATAGATGAGGATGTGACTGATTTTAGACTGTAGAAACATCTATAGAAAGATTAGGGAACAACCTAGTGATGGTACATGGGCAACTCAATGACTTAACAAGACTCCATCTCAAAATTTAAAATAAAAATACAGGGCTGGTGAGGTTGCTCACTGTGAAGGCTTCGTGTTTAAACCCTAATGTCCCCCCCCACACACACAAAGCCCCAGAGACTGTCTTCTTTTGATGCTGATGGGATAAGAAATTACTAACATTTTTTTTCTGTAAAGTTTTCAGTGCTGCAAATAACAACCTTAGCTACTGGGATGCCCCCCTGGGCAGTTCTTACATGTGCAACAAGGAGCAGACTGTTTCAGTGTCTGAAACATTTCAGATAAATACCTTCGATCTAAAGGTTCAGCCTTTCAATGTGACGGAAGGAAAGTATTCTACCGGTAAGGCTCAAGTACATTTTTTTAATACTGTATGTTCTTACCTTGGCAATAGGTGGCTTTCCTTTGAGATATGGTAATTTAGATTCTGAAGTGGAGAAATAAGAATTCCCCCCTGGATTCTGATGTAGAGCTCTCATAGCTGGCATGAGTTGTGTAAATCTGGCTCATGATTTTGCTCACGCTAGGTGTCTGTGTGACCTGAAAACCAGCCTCAGGCTTAAGTGAGCTTCAAGCAGAGGTGCTTCTCCTAGGTTTGAGTGTGGGGGTTGTTAGATGTCATTTTGAACATCTTGCATCTGCCTCCTTGGGTCTGTCGTCCTGCTAGAAATATTTTCATAACTGAATGAAAGTGATTTGGTCTAATATCATTGAGATACAAGCTAGAAATCAGAGGTAAAGCCTAAGATACCTGAACTATGTTTTTGCCAGGAGAAACCTGGACATTCCTCAAAGCACACACTGTTGCAAATGGGGCTTTTTGAAGATTACTCAGGGCTGCTGGGCTCTCTCCTATAATCCCAGCACTTGGGAGCCTGAGGCAGGAGGATCATTTTGAGTTTCTGGCCAGCCTGGCCTATGTGGTGAGTTCAAGGCCAGCCTGAAAAAACAAAAAAAATACTAAATAAATAAAATTTTTAAATGAACAGCTAACTCAGGGCTAATAGTAGCATTTATCAGATTCCTAACGAAACCTTGTGAAGGTCTCATTCTGATGTATTCACTTGAATATGAAAGATACATTCAGCCTTGTAAAATTGAAATTTGCACGAAGAAAAGAATTCCTTAGGTAACTTGTCCTTCCACTTACTTAAATTGGAGGCTTGTAGATCACAGGTTTGCTGAGCAGAGCCATTTTAGTGATCCATATCTTTTTAACAATTAAGTCTATGTTTTAAAAGGAAATGTCACAGCTGTGTTTAAAAGTAATATGCTGGGAGCCATTGAGCAGTTTCTGTGGTGGTGTTAAGTACCTAGTCTGTCTCGGTTCAGCCAGGACAAATCAGGCTCTTATCCTGCCATTCTGGTGACTAAAGAGGTTAATCATAGATTTAAAAGTATTTTTAAGAATTCATTTTCCCTTTTGTTGGTTTTTACTTATGTACTTCCATTATTTTGATCTTTAATAGCTTTATTTTTAGAATCTTTATCTAGTTCCCCTATATCATTATCCTAATTTTAGGTCCTAAATTTTGTGTTTAGAATTTAAAATTATTTACGGTTATTACCAACTCAGGCCTATTTATCTAGTGAGCTGTGATCGAGATGAACTCTGCTCTCCATCTGATTTGAAACTTTGGCTTATATGTGTATAGAATTTAAAATGTCACCCAAAGAGGCATACAAGAACATTGCATGCTAATATTGAGTTACATAATCTATTTCTTCAACTAGATTCTTGGCTATGATACCTGCAAATACAGTACATAGTAATATTTGAGTGTATATGAGGAGGGAATATCCTTACAGTAAAGTGGTAGAATAGTGTTGATCAGATTTTCCTGGATCAGACTGCTCTCTAGAAACAGAAAAATTATTCCTGTGGACATATGGTCTGGACCGAATCGATGAGAAATGCAGCAAACATTTGCAAATTAGTAAAAAGTTCTAATTTCTTTACTCTTGCAACCACTAATATTATATATGCCAAGTTAGGGGCCTAGAAACTTTATTTCTCAGAAGGTCCAGACAGCAACTGTTTTTGTTTTACTGTGGGACTATGCAGTCTCTGTCAGCACTGCCACTGTAGCACTAAAACATCTGCAGGGGCCACATAAAGAGATGAGTGTGACTGTCCTATAGAGATGTCCTTATGGATATTCAAATGAATTTCCGGTAACTCTCACATGTCACAAAATATTCTTCTTTTTTTATATTTTCAACTATTGAAAATTATAAGTATTGTTTTACAAATAGGATTTTTAGCTCTTGGGTCAGATTTGACTTGTAGTTCATTGAGCCCAACTGTAAAGGAACTCCAGCGCCAGCCCGGCTGTTCTGATCTCATCACATGTTGGTGTCCCCATTTTCCCCAAAGATATTCACTCCCCATGGAGAGGCTAATTCGACCGTATATAAACGGCCTCGGTTGGCTTTCTTCATTTCTAATAATTAACCCTGGTTTGGAAATGAGATGAACTATAAATAGACAGACATATGTATGTACCTAATATGACATAGAAGACAGTGTGTACTCATAGGTAGAAATGAAAGGACAAGTAAGTTTTGGAATTTTAAATTTAGGATAGTCCATAGTTTTCAGTAACTATCATAAAAATAGACCTGTCTTAGTTGAAATTGATTTTGTAAGAGCATTTCTGACTTTTGAATCAACATCTTTTACTTTTGGAGAATCTTCTTTGATTGTACTCATTATTTGTTACACACTTTTTCTCACCTACAGCTCAGGAGTGTTCGCTGGATGATGACACCATTCTAATACCAATTATAGTTGGTGCTGGTCTTTCAGGCTTGATTATTGTTATAGTGATTGCTTACCTAATTGGCAGAAGAAAAAGTTATGCTGGATACCAAACTCTGTAACACTAGTGTATCTGTGATCTCTGTTGCAAAATAATAAAGCAAGTACAAGTTCCAACATGCTTACTACTCCATTTAATGTACATTTACTTGCAGTCCACTCTTAGAATGGGTGGCTTGGGAGATTTTTAATTTAAACTACAACATTAAAAAAAGAAATAGAAAAAAATGAAAACAAAAAACATAAACTACAAACTACCCATGTGAGTTTTGGTTTCTAGAACCAAGAAATTTAAAAATATTATTTCCATAGAAAAACATCTGGATTAGAGGTTCTATTCTACTGCCTTGAACGAGTATTTAATGATTTCATTTAAATATTCTGGCTAGAGTTATCCGATTGAGGAAAAACAGTTTTGAAAAGATTTTTCTTCCCGCATGAGGTTGAATTAGGGCAATATTCTACAGTGGTTTTGTACTTGCTTCTCTTGCATTTTATTGTGACTTTGTTTGCAGGTTAACTTAGCTACTTTGGCATTGCTGCATATTTGACCTATGAGATGGATGTTAGGAGATTTGAATGGGGCCCAGTAATGTTTTTACCACTGGATGTTTTTCTCATGCTTTTTTTTTTTTTAATCTTTATTGGTACATTAAATATACACATCATGATTGCACTCCATAATGGGGATTTGTACCAGTATAAGACACAACTTAATTCTCATTTTTTTCCCATAGCCCCACCCACCCTACCACCCCCCCATATACATAAAATTTGTTTCCTTACTTTTTTGTTACAATCTCAACATTGTCCCCTTTCACCTTATTTTACATTGAGCATTTTCTATTTCACAATATATAACATACAATGCTA
>PVIR01023207.1:0-27320 GCA_004026965.1 Petromus typicus | reverse complement strand
GGAGCTCGAAGATACGGTATGCCTCATCACTGTTAGCTGTTTTTTCTTTTTTAATTCCCCATGAGTATACATATAAATACTTTTCTACAAATGCATATTCTTAAAAGATATCATTAGTTTTTACATTTCTTTGTAAATGAAATAAACGTGTTTTTACCACGTGTTTTTACCCGTCAATTCTACATTAATTTTTACCACTATTTATAAATAGGTGAATTTTCATTGACAGATAATACATTACTCATCACTTATTCCTGATATTATTATTGGTTTGATATGTACTGGCCTAAGTTTAAAAAAATCAGAAGGGAGAAATTAAAACTTTTGTTTACTTTATATTGGTGATCTATTATTTTATGATATTCAGTATCTCTAATACTACTTTTCTTACTAGGAAACTGCCTTAGCTATTTTAACCACGGTAACTCAGAAGGCAAGTGCTGGAACGGCAAAATGGGCCTGGCTCAGACGAGGACTGCACCACCTGAAGGCTGGCCAGCACTCCCAGGCAGTGGCTGAGTAAGGCACCGCAGTGTGCTGTTTGGCCCCTTAAAGTAGATTTCGTTTATACCTCTGGTCAATCTTAAAGTTGCCTCTTACCAGGTTGTGTTTTGAGGGAAGATATAACAAACATTTTTTACGACTGGCTAGTATTGATTTATAAGGCAGAATTTAAAAAAAATCTGTGTCCATTGTTAAGGACATAGCCAGCCCAGTGAAATTGATTCTTACTAGTATCACACTTAAAGTTGGTTGCTCCTCACCTGAAGTTTCAGTAATGATTAAAAAACTGAGGTAAAAATTTTTCTTGTTCTTCCACAGATAGTCATTATTTTTGGCAAGGGAGAAATCTGGCTTTTTAAAGGCATTTGGAGAAGATCATTTATTTATTATTTAATTTTAGTCATTTTGTGTGAACTGTATGGCAGACTAAATAAAATATAATAAAGTCAGATAAAGTCATTTCTGATTTATGCTAATGTCTAGGCATTTTGAAACTTTCCAGAAAAGTAGAATTTGATCAGAAACTTAAATTATGCCTCTTATTCCCGTATTTCAGATGTGATATTTCCATTAGTAAAAGGGTTGGTGTTGGGGTGAGGCAGACTGAGCTGTTTACCTGCCCTGGTAAGGGAGGAAACTGGAGTTCCTCCGGATAATCAAGAAAGAGAGATTCCGGTCAGCACTTTTCCAGAAATGTGTTTTGTTCTTACTCATTCTGAAATTTTAGTATGACATCTTAGTAGTAAAATATAGGTCATAAAAGGAACAAGTATACCTGTTTTAGGGAGCACTTTTACAAATATAAGAAGTCATATATATGTGTGTGTGTGTGTGTGTGTGTGTGTGTGTGCTGGAATTATTTCATATTTCCTTTTCAGGGGTGAATATGGTTCCATTGCTTTCAATTGCCTTATTTCTTTTTTAGTTTACAGGCAGCGCTGAGGGCTGACCCAAAGGATTTCAATTGCTGGGAGTCATTGGGAGAGGCGTACTTAAGCAGGGGTGGCTACACAACAGCCTTGAAGTCCTTCACCAAAGCCAGTGAGCTGAACCCAGAGTCCACGTACAGTGTGTTTAAGGTTGCAGCGATACAGCAAATCCTAGGCAAGTATAAGGAGGCCATAGCTCAGTACCAGCTGATCATTAAAAAGACAGAAGACTACGTGCCTGCTCTAAAAGGTAACTTCTTTTTACTAGCTTCAATGACTTTCTGTTAGGGAAATATAAAATCTTGAGTGGAACATAACTATAAATGTACTAAGCACCTGGAGAACAGCTTCTTTAATTAACAGCGAGCATCTAATATAATCTGCTTGCACATATTTGGATATAAAAAGGTCAACTTTTATTTCCTAATGGTTTATAAATAGTAACATGATAAGAGATTCACTTTTAGACAAATGTCAAAGTAACTATTTGGACTTAATAAAGGATCTGTAAAACAAGTTTTTCTGTTTTGATATTTTGATAATTAGTTCCTTATCTCCCGAGGATATCTTAATGTCTTTTAGTGATTTTATGTTATAAAAACTCATTTTTAAAAAACCTTTAGTGGCAATCTATATTGTTCTATAATTCTCAATTCAGATTCTTCATGGATACCTAATGTCTTCTTAAATTATTTTTGGATATAAAAGGAACAACACAGTTATCTATATGCGATCTAGATTTTTAATAAAAATGTTGAAAAAAGCGTGAAGCCCGTTATATATACTTAACCCCGTTTCCTTCTCTTTTAAAATAAGCAGTTGAAGTTGCTTTCAAGGAACCCATAACTTAGGGCTTGAAGCTAGCTCTTTCTTGCTCTCTTTTTCTTTTAATTTTGTAAAATTTCCTCAAACGGTATACTCAGAGTTATGAAATGTTTACTAGGCACTTTAGGCAATCATTGTTTTATTTAACTCTTACAATTTAGTTTGCTATGCAGATTTAATATAAAGATTGAATCATATTTCACAGTAGCCATGTGACTAAGAGTAACAGATTTATCCCCATTTTCAAAGCTGAAGTATGATAAGTAACTTTCTCAAAGTTGAGGTTTTATACGTAATTTTTCTTCAGTAGAACCCTGACATTTCAATTTTTTACTAAATATATTCAAGATTATTTTATAAAATAAAATAAAACTTTTGTTTGCTGGAAAATGACTTTAAAAGAATAACAATATGTTTATTTGAAGTTTAGGTGTTTATTTTTTTATATTTTAACTAAGTTACAAATTTGTCTGATTTTAGGTTTGGGCGAATGCCATCTTATGATGGCAAAAGCAGCTTTAGTTGACTATCTTGATGGGAAAGCTGTAGACTACATAGAGAAAGCACTGGAATATTTTACATGGTTAGTATTATCTTTATTTATTATGTTTATTTTTCTGAGTATTATAGTAAAGCCAAATTTAGGAAATAACTTTATGCCTATTCTGTTAACTATTCAGAATGTCAAGTAGAATTACCCTTCCTTCTCTCACAGTGGATTTTCAGTCATGACTGCAGTAATTAATATTTCTCAGGAAGACCTTGGAAACAATTTTTGGCCAGACTCCTTGTGTAGAGAAGGCTATGAAGAGATGTTCACGTCTGCTTGTCCGTCTGCGTGTGATAAAGCAGTTTGTGATAACTGATTATAGAGACTTAGCTTATATGAAATGGTTGTTTTACTTATAAGAACTTGAGAAAAATGAAGATAAACTGATTTTTCTCATTCTAGAAAGAAATGTCCTCTGTTTTTGTAATTAATATCAGTATTCAGTCTGAGTTTGTCTCTTCAGTATGTCTTACTTGCTTCTGTAAAGGTGGATCTTCAGATGTTTAAATTTTTATTTTTGGCCTTAGAATGCAAGTCCTTTAGACCACCCAGTGTATTTGGTACATTGTTTTGTTTGAGGGAAAGGCTAAAAGCAGAAACCTACATTTACAAGACTCAACTAAAAACTAGGTACTTCACTGCTTGGTTGGTTGCTTAAACAACTAAAAAAAAGTATTAAAAGTAAATTGGTTCAAGAAATTTTTTTGATTATTTATTTGATTTCTGTTACTCTTAACAAAAATGATGAAGAGTTGTAAAAATAACTACAAAATTTCTTGCACATAAAATACTTCTCCCATCCTTCCTGCCCCCCTTTTTGGTCTTATCTTCGCGTTAGGGAGCCAATACGGTGTAAGTCAGCAGCAGGAGCTTAGTGAAGCCTCCCTAGAGCTTAATAAGGAAGGGGCGTGACCAAGATTTCATGTGCAGTTTTTGTTTGGCCTGTAAGGTAGTGATGAGGGGTAAGCCACATCGTTTTGGGGAGTGAGTCTTAGGAAGTGTGCCCTTTGCCCTCGCAGGGCCCTGCAGCAGCGCGCTGATGTGTCCTGCCTGTGGAAGCTCGTAGGGGACGCGTGCACCAGTCTCCACGCAGTGTCTCCATCCAAAGTGAATGTGAGTGTTCTGGGTGTCCTCCTAAATCAGACGGAAGGGAAACAGGTGTTAGAGAAGAGCGAGCTGCTGCGTCTTGGAGGAAGGTAATTTACACAGATTACAGGTGAGTCGCATTCAGATTGAATTAGGACATTGTAACAAAACATATCAGTCGCTTTTCTTTTTCCTCAGGTGTTATAGTCATGCATTAAAACTCTTGTCTACTTCCAATACGTGGTGTGATCTTGGAATTAATTATTATCGCCAAGCACAACACTTAGCAGACACTGGCAGCACCATGACTGATCTGAAGGAGCTGCTGGAGAAATCTTTGCAGGTATGATTTTGAAAGTTTTTTATAAACTTAAAAAAGAAAAATCTAAGTGCTTTGCTGGGAAAGATTTTAAAAATAAATTCTATAGTGTTTTCACATAAGTGCATGTTTATCTTATACATGCTGATCTTCCAAGGAAAAAATTAATGTCATTTAATTTTCTTTCAGTGTCTGAAAAAGGCAGTGAGACTCAACAGTAGCAATCATTTGTACTGGAATGCCCTTGGTGTGGTTGCATGTTACAGTGGTGAGTTCTGAGTGATGCCTACTTCAGTGTTTTTAGAAGATTATTTTTTTCATGTAATAAAGTACAGTCACTTCCAAGTCTTCTCTGTGTTGCAGGTGTTGGGAATTACGCCCTTGCTCAGCATTGCTTCATCAAATCAATTCAGTCAGAGCAAATTGTGAGTGCCCCGTGTTGGTATATGAGAAAAAACTTCAGCATTCAGTGTTACAGATTTTCTGAGTCTTCCAAGTAGATGAAGGCCTAATTTAAAAAAAAAAATGTGCTATTTTCTAGAATGCTGTTGCATGGACCAACTTGGGAGTGTTGTACCTTGCAAATGAAAACATTGAGGTAAACATACTGTCAGATCTGTTTTCTTTAAGATAAGGAACATTTTCTATATAGGATCATTTTGTGAAAGCTCACCTTTTTGTGGACAAAACCTTTGGACATTGTTAGCTACCCAGGATGCTATCAGATATGCTAGTTAATTGATTATATTCACTTCTTGATGTTGAGTAATGGGTGTGTAAGATTTATTGTTCCTTCTCAAGCACTTAAACTTCTGGATCATACATCTGTCATTTTTAGAGATGACAATACAATTTGTATTGTGAACTATTTGGATGTTTTTCTTTTTTCACGTGTTAGAGAACTCCTTTGTGGAATGTGATGGGGATAGGGTAATGGAGGTAAGGGAGATGTTTATTCTCTAGCAGCTGAAATTTAACCTTTACTTGTATGATTTAGGTTTTGGCTTTAGTGAATAGCAATCCCTTTAAATACTGGAGCATATTTTGTGATAGTTGAGCTGTTGTACATTAGAGAATTCCAACTGAAATAACTGGGAATGTGTTCACAGGTCAAGCTTGGGAGCCTCTCACAGAACTGCAGATAGTACCACAACCTGCACTGTTTTGTGTTTCAACCAATGTACTGAGTCTCATTCTATTACAGTAGCTTTCATTTTACTCAGGAATACACACTCACTGCAAATAAGACTAGTTTTTGAAGACTGTAAATAGATTGAAAGACTCTATCAACTGGGATTTAAAATATACGACATGATGGTAGACCATGTTCTTTTCTGGCACAAGACCCTAGGTTTAGTATGCTGCACTACATACAAAAGAAGTGAGCATGCTTTTTACATCAAGCAACATCTCAGGTAATACAGACTGAATATAAATTTGCTGTAGTGTGGCACAGTTGTTGCTGTTGAGCTTACTTAAATTTTTATAAGACAAATTTCTCTCATCTCACAAGAGAGAAGATGAAGACAGTATAAAGCCATGTGTGACAATAAGTTGGTTTTGTAGCATGCAAGTTAGTGATCCAAGTGAGCTCTCTTGGAAGTTTCTTGCCTGGCTGATGCAGAATTGTGTCATTGTCCACTCTCTCTAGTAACAGGTGCATGTCTCAGACTTTCTTAGTTAGGAGTTCTTATCTTTTCAGCTAAGCTCAAAGAGAAAGAAATAGATATAGCTTTACTTTATCGTTTCATCCAAGTATCTAGCTAGTAGATGTAGGTATGATTGGTTAGAAGTTGTGCAGATTATGAGATGAACACTTAAGTTGCTCTCTCCTGGGTACCAGAACTCCCAACCTGTAGAGAAGCCTGTGGCATCCAGGGTTGTTGTGAGGCTGTAGCTAAAACATTGCAATAATCATTGCTACTTGTACTTAAACAGAAAGTTTTAGGATCATATGTATCCATGATGATCTGTTTGACTTCTCTTACTCTCCTTATTTTATGCTGTTCAGACATTGTGTATAAAGTTGCTCGGTGTGACATTTTCTTGCCTTTTTTTGGTCCTAGCAAGCTCATGAAGCTTTCAAAATGGCTCAGTCCCTTGATCCATCTTATTTAATGTGCTGGATTGGACAAGTAAGTATGTAACAGTTATTAATATAAATGTAAATGTAAATAATCTTGTCCTATAAGTAACAAGGATAACAATAATGATGACTGGTGGCATTTGAGGACTTGCTGCATGCCATTCACTGTGCTTGGCTCTTACGTGCATTACAGGATTTTTGTTAGTCCATCATCAATCCTTTGAGACCAAGTTTTACAGATAGAGAGCTAAAGCTTAGGGATCCTTTGTGTTGAATTTCAGGTGACACAGGTCATAACGAACCTTTGAATATCATGAGTCTGTCATGACTGCACCTAAAAAATAAACCTAGAGTTTTGTGTAACTCACATTCACAGAGATCATTTTGATTGTTTTCTTATTTTCTGACAATCTTCACACTCGATTTGGCACTTTTGGATGTCTTTTCCTTCCCAGGGTTTAGAGTTTTGTGTTGCCAAATAGAAAGTCAGGTAATTGGTGGCTAGTCTGCGTCTGTCACTGACTGATTTACCTTCACACATCGCTTCTCTGGATTTTAGTTTTCTCACCGGAAACAGCAGGTGCTTTGCCTGAGTGTTTTTCAGTGTCTTCCCTACTAGTTGAGAAATTGTGATGGATTAGGAAGCAGTCAGTCATTTTGGTTTAAAGAGCAATGAGAACATCACTCATATCAGAAAATCATTAATCCACAATTAGCTTTATATGGTCTCTTTAGTCTAATTCTAGTTAATTGGTGGATGAAGCAGAAATAGAAAGAAAACTCCTGTTCCCATAACTGTGCTGGGAGCAGTGAGGTGACTGTGCTAACCTCTTGGCTATTGAACCCTGAAAAACCAAGAATTTGCTTTTCTGCTGCTCTGTGGTGTGGAGACTGGTCACTCCAGGGCACACATTTAGTAGCACTGCACTGTTCAGTAGATCCTAGGTATTTAACAGAATATATTTCTTACTTTGAAAATATTTTTGTTCAGAAAAATAATTTATTTCAGGAGGTAAATGATAGGTTGAATCAAAATAATAATAATAAACTAAAGCTTAAATTAACTTTTGGTTTCCTTTTCCAGGCTCTTATTGCAGAGACAGTCGGAAGTTACGACACTATGGATCTGTTCAGACACACTACAGAGCTCAGCATGCATGTAAGAATTCCACCATTCTTCCTGAGGATTGTCAATAAAGTAGTACTCTAGTTAAACATGGGTAGATAGCGGTAGAGGATGTTAGTGGTAATAAGGGTTTCTACTCTTCATTCTTTCTTGGATAAATTTCATTAAAGATCTTCTAGCTTTCATCTTATCGGCGTTCCAAAGGTGGTGAAGGAATGACAACAAAATTTCATAGATCTAGTAGCAGTTGAATAGAAGAGAAAGTAAGATACCAGCGAAGAAATGGCTAGAGGGACTAGGACTGATTGAGCTTTTAGACAGCTTGTGAAAATATTTAAGAATTCATTCTTCTGGTGTGTCCAGTGGGGAAGGTGCAGAAAGGGAAAGGCGACCCAGCGGGAGGCTGTTTCCACACGCCGTTCCCTGTGACTCTTCTACTGGGGCAGAGTAGTGAGTGAGGTGTGTACTTCGCTGGGCTTCTTCAAGTGACTTCACATTTAAAGACCTTTAACAGGTGACTGAAGACTATGGGCTGATACTTATTGTATTGAAGTATGCTGTTTTGTTGACTTTTATTGGTGTACACTCATTCAGTTTGACTTTTTTATAGACTGAGGGAGCAATAGGTTACGCCTATTGGGTCTGCACAACATTGCAAGATAAAAGCAACAGAGGAACAGAGCTTTACCAGTACAACATCCTGCAGATGAACGCTATTCCAGCAGCCCAGGTTGTTCTGTGTAAATACGTGGGTAAGGTACCTTTGATATCATAGCAAGATTTTTGAATAAGTATTAAAGTAACTTTAAAAACTTAAAGTTAGTTGATTCCAAATTAAAATTGGGATTCTTTAAGACATGACTTGAGCCTAGAATAACTGTGGAGAAGTAATTAGTTTACAAGGATAGAATTCTGAGATATTTCCATATTAATGCTATAATGAGTAACTCTAATAAAAACCTAGAGCTGAGGAATGTTTTTCTTACCAAATGAATAACTTCTGTGGAGGATTTACATAAAGAGGTAAATCTTTAGTTTTTAGCAAAATTTAGATACCTTAAATCATTTACATATATATGTATAGGTTTTTGTGTTAGTTTGTTTGTTTAGTTTTTTGAGATAGGGTCTCTCTTTGTAGTTCAGGCTGGCCCTGGGCTCCAATTTCAAATATATTTTAAGGATTAAATTTTTTAAATCCAAACATCACTAGAGACCATGTTTAACTGTTAAATATTATTTAGTCATTAAGGTGAATTATAACATTGGAACATTCAAAATAAAATTAGACCTTTTTTTTTTAAGGTTTTTTTTTTTGTTTGAGACAATACAATACAATATTGTATTCAATACAATGAATTCTTTTTTTTTTAGGTTTTTTTTGTTTTGTTTTGTTTTTTTTTGTTTTTTTTTGGAGACAGGGTCTCGCTTTGTGGTTCAGGCTGGCCCTGAGCTCAGCCTCAAACTCACATCACAATCCTCCTGCCTCTGCCTCCCGAGTGCTGGGATTACAGGCGTGAGCCACCACGCCCGGCACTGTGGTATGTGGTACTGGTTGCTGCTGGGTGTCTCCACACCCAGTATTATTATGTGGTTACCGGGGAATCGAACCCAGGTCCTTGCGCTTGCGAGACAGGCGCCAGAACCACTGAGCTAACTCCCCGGCCCCTACAATGAATTCTTAAATATTGTTTGAGACAGGGTCTCGCTTTGTGGTTCAGCCTGGCCCTGAGCTGAGCCTCAAACTCACAGCAATCCTCTGTGCTGGGATAACAGGGGCGAGCCACCATGCCAGGCACTGTGGTATGTGGTACTGGTTGCTGCTGGGCATGAGTCTCCACGCCCAGTATGGTATGTGGTAACCGGGGATCGAACCTGGGTCCTTGCGCTTGCAAGACAGGCACCGGAACCACTGAGCTAAATCCCCGGCCCCTAGACCTTTTTTTTTTAAAGACAGGGTCTCGCTTTGTAGTTCAGGCTGGCCCTGAGCTCAGCCTCAAACTCACATCACAGCAATCCTCCTGCCTCTGCCTCCCGAGTGCTGGGATTACAGGCGTGAGCCGCCATGCCCGGCACTGTGGTGTGTGGTACTGGTTGCTGCTGGGGTGAGTCTCCACTCCCAGTATGGTATGTGGTTACTGGGGATCGAACCCAGGCCCTTGTGCTTGCAAGACAGGTGCTGGAACCACTGAGCTAAATCCCCGGCCCCACAATGAGGATTTGTAGCAGTATAAAACACAGCTTAATTTTCATTTTTTCCCATAGCCCTACTCTTACTAATGCTTGCTGGTGATCTTAGTAGGGAGTATGGAAGATCACAGTAGGTGATTTAAGATACTGGAAACAAATGAAAATTGAGCTAGAACTTTTGTGACGATGTCAGTATGCACAGAGGAAATAAAGGTGTGTCTGGATTTCCAGAAAGAATACAGAACTACGCTCCAGCTTTCACAATGCTGGGCTACTTGGACGAACACCTGCAGCTGAAAAGAGAAGCAGCAGACGCATACCGGAGGTAAGCCCGTCACTGCAACGTGCTTGTTGTTCTATCCATTCGATTTTTTTTTAAATTCAAACCTTTATTGGTGCATTATGAATCCACATCATCGCATTCAACATTGAGAGTTTGTCCCAGAGTATGACATGACTTGATTCTCACTTTTCCCCTTCCCCCACCCGCCCTGCAACCCCCACCCCTATATACATTAGCTTTGTTTCCTCTTTTTTTTTTAAATTACTATCACATTCTTTATCCATTCGTTTTTAAACACAGCCTTATTCTTTCAAATAAGGTGATAAACATCCTGACTCCTTTCCCAGTCTTCAGCGTATTTAAATACTCCATTTTGGGGGTGAAGCGGCCCCAGAATTTCAGCTGTGCTTTGGTTTCTATTGCTGAGAGAAAGAGCGAGAGTGCTTTTTCAGTCAGACAAGAAGTGACCTGAGGATGGATTTGCTTGAATCGTTTTCATATTTACTATATATTTTTTCAGTTAAATAAATATGTCTTGTGCCACTGTGTGCCAGACAGTGGTAATTTCACAGTAAATTAAATAGAACTGTTTCTTCTGAGCCTGTATTCTGCTGGTGGGAGACACTTCACAAGCTACAAAACACCTGTGATAAAAACGACTGCTAAGAAAGGATTAATGCGGTGGAGAGGGCCAGGGGATACCAGGCAGGACGAATTTAAGAGGCACGGGCTTACCGCAGAGGAATCACAGCTGCAGGGCGAGAGCCTTCTGGACAGAGGAGCAGCAGAGCTCACTGCTCCCAGACTGAAGTGGCTCAGGGTGTTAAACGAGAAAGCCAGTGTTCTGGGGTGGAACGACAGACGGCCGAAGTGAGCATGAAACACGACTGTGCAAATTACTGGATGGGTGAGTAAGGAAATGACTCATGATCCCGTGGTGACCGGTGACAGGACCCGATCGCCTATCCTGGAAGGCACCTCATCGTCTCCGATACAGGCGGATGTGTGGAAGAAGCCTCGTCAGGTGTAACCGAGGTCTCTTCACACTTTGCCTTTGGCTTTTACAGATCTCTGTGTAGTTCAAAGGAGTAATCACTAGATGGTACTGGAGGCTGTCTGATGAAGATGTTATTTTTTGAGGTGGATATGGACAGCGTGAAAAGCTACAGTTTTGTTTCCTTCAGTGCCAGTAAACTTATAAATAAACTGTAAATATGATGCAATGCAAGCGAGAAAGATTTTGAATAGAGAAAAGTAGGCAATTGTAGATAGTTTGCTACTTTTTATTGTAGGTTCTGTGGTTATTGCAAGTATCGTGAATCTAACAATGGCTATACCTACAAATGTCAACTCCACAGCCACTTAGATATGCACGATCTTTCTTTTTTTTAAAAAGTTTTTTTTGCAACAAGGTCTCACTTTGTACTTCAGGCTGGTCCTAAACTCAGCTTAGAACTCAGCAATCCTCCTGCCTCTGCCTCCTGAGTGCAGGTGTGAGCCACCACACCCAGCACTGTGGGATGTGATACTGATTGGTGGTGGGTGTGAGTCTCCACACCCGGCATTATAGTATGTGTGTGGTTACCGGGATGAACCTAGGACCTTGTGCTTGCAAGGCAGGCACAGTAACCACTGAGCTAACTCCCCGGCCCTGCACGATCTTTCTTGGCTGACCATGATTACTGTTTTCTGCTTCTAGTATTTGAGACTTAAACCACAGATTAGGCCTGTGTTTAATCAGAAGTACAACTTTTATTTATTTTTGTAGTACTGTGATTGAACGTGGGATCTTGTACATGCTAGGCAGGTGCTTTACCACTGAACTATACCACCAGCCATTTTTTGTTTGTTTTTGTTACATTTTGAGACAGTCTTGCCGAGTTGCCCAGGATTGTGGGGCACAAAGCTAAACAACCAAGAAATAGGCAGAAAATGAAACTGAGAAAAGCATCTGAGCTTGGGCCGGATCCATGCTACTCTGGGTAGCAAAAGATGAAACACCTGAGCTTGCCTCCCTATTTTTGGTACGAAGCTTTCCTGCCCATGATCCCAGCATGGGGAAGGAAGGGCAGATGCCGGCAGTGATGTAGATGAAATTCCCATAGGGCTGGGCGTATGTCAGCAGTAATCCTGGTAGATGAAGATCGTGGTGTAGCCCTGCCCTGGAGCATCACACCATGGGAGACCACCAGAGTCCCTGTTGCTACCAGAGGGAAAGAAAAGAGCCAAGTCCCTAAGTCCGTCTGCAGGCAGGAGAGCTCAGCCACAGTGCATCTGTGCAGATTCTCCCAGATAGGACTGTTCCCAGCACAGCATGGCCTCAAGCACAGTCTTCCTGCCTTAGCCTCCCGAGTAGCTAGGATAACAGGCACGCACCACCGTGCCTGGCCAGAAGTGTGGTTTTGAATTTCTGTAATAACTTTAGGCTTTTATAACAGTTTTTTTTTTTTTTTCATTTAACATCAGGAAGGCATTTCTCCTTGAAAAACCCGCTTTACATAGAAAAAAATCCTCCAGATCATATTAAATATCCAATACTTTGTGGTTGTTAAAGACATTTCCCTGCTTGTCCGTAGGAAACACAGCCTGAGAAGGAAATACAGACTATAGGATGTTGGTGCATTTATTCTACTCCTCAGGGGTCTTTGATGGCTATTCTCTTCCCTGAATTCACAACCGTTTAGTTTTTCTGTATTTATAGAAAATGACATGCATGCACAACAATTTCCTGCCTTCTGAACTCAGACCAGTTGTACAAATATTTTTGGAAGTATTATCTGTAAATTCAAATACACCAATTAATTCCATGAGTCATTTTCCTCATTTAGGTGAAAATCCTTAGAATATTTAGAATTCAAATGTGATAAATTGTTTCACATAAGAACGAAGAGGTTATTTTATTCAAGTTATCTTCCTGAAATCTAACATTTGTATTTAAGTGTTTTTATGGCATCAATTTAATGAAATGTGAGTAAGCTGTTACAACTAGCGTTAAAGCTTCATTTAATTAGTAGGATTAAATGAAGAAAGCTGCATCTGAATCTGAGGATTCAGCTAGAGATAGAAGAGGGAAACAATGCTATCGCACAGAGATAATTTAAAATACTTTGTCCTTTTCTTAAGGGCAATTTTGTTGTTACAGACTGCAGAAGACCGAGATACTTATAATGTTACTGTAAGGAATTACGGCAGATTGTTATGGTAAGTGGGTTGTTTTCCTTTAAATTCTGTGAATCTGTAGGATTTTCCTGGGAAAACTGTGGGACTGGTGAGATGATAATCGGCTTCCAGAGCAGGGGACATGCCGGCCGCGGGAGTCCCCAGCGCTGTCCTCTGTTAGTACCGTCCTGCACTTGTAAGGACCAGGCTGTGGTGACACTTTGCTAAGCTACAGAGATCCCTCAGAGCAGCGTGCCTGGGAAGGGTGGAGTCGTGGCTGGACAGGGGAACACTTGGAGAGAAGCAGTTGCTTTACCTAAGGGTAGAAACCTAGTTAACTGAAAAAGGAGATAAGTTCATTTGGATTTGCTTATTCTGATCAATTGACAATGAATTCCGGGGTCCAAGAATTCCTTTGAAATAGTCCATAAAAATTTAGGGGGACAGAGAAGGAGCTGTACATCTTTTCTCAGATTCCTATGGATTTCTGACTCCAAAAACATAAAATTAAAAAAAACCAAGGTTGAAGGCCAGTTGCTTTAGAAGGTAGAGCTAAGATCAGAACACAGAGGTATCGCTTTACAGAGGAAGGCTTTGGGCTCAAGTGAAGGAGGACTTTCCAAGTTTGCCACTGCCCCTAAACTGAGTGGTTCAGTTCGGGGCACATTAAAACTGAGGTTCCATAATTTGATGGTAAAAACAAAAAAAATATAAACAAAGCTTATGTATGTAGGGGGTGGGGAGTGGTATTGATGGTAAGGGATTGGGAAAAAATGAGAAGCAAAACCCTATAGTTCAGTGATTTTGGATTGATATCTACATCTTTGAAGGCATCACCAATGGAAACATAGTAAGTTCTTTTATAACTTTCATAACTGAATCATTTAAGTAAAACAAAAATTTTACTGTTCTGACCTTTCCTTTTAATTCCGTTAAACTGCTGCATTTAAGAGTTGATAGTGCGTTGTTAATTCCAAGATTTTAGTAAAGCAGAGGACACATGTCCTAAGAAATTGGGTAGGATAAAATATTTAATGTAACACGCATATTTAATGTAAGTGTTTTAGAAGAAAAGTTAATTACCTCTCATGATAGCAAGTTAGCTATTTTCTAATTTGTTTTTATTGTGAGATATATTGGACATTTAGCATAAAGTAAGAAAATATGGAGAATAAATTAATGAATAGTTACTAGAGAAATAGTAGTGTTCTTAAAATTCTATCAGTTTGATTCAGAGGTTTTTTTTCCATAAAGGAGAAGTTATAGGTCAAGTTGAAGCCACATTCTGCTCTTCTGTAGTTCCATTTTTTTTCTCCACAAAAGTAACCAAGTAACCACAAGGGCCCAGGTTTAGTCGCTCTTACCACCAAACACCCGCCCGCCCCCAAACCAGGAAACTACACAAAATAAAGGTTTCACAAAAGATTCCCAATGACATATTCTAAAAATTTTCAGTTACAGAGATAAATATCCAAAACAGGAATCCCAGAGATGTAATATTTCTATGTAGATGATAGCAAATGAGCTTATAAAGCTTCTCTTTATTTTTAAATAAGCAGAAGTTTGTTATTCTGCTGTTATTAGTGTCATATGTTACTATTTACATTTTTCCATGTTAAATACAAAAAAGCTATATAGTTTTGTCTGCAGAATTTTAGTGTAGATAGATATATGCTTTTCAGTGTGCAGATAGTTTATACAAAGACTAGGTTTGGCTCTAAGCACTTTATAACCTTTGAGCGTTGTCAGGGATGTTAAAATTGCACTTAGAATGATATTTAATGTATTAAGCTTAAAAGTGAGAGTTCTGTAAAAAGTCAACTTAGTTATTCTTAAGAACTTAGGGTTTTAATGAAAGTTTGTTTGAAGAAAACCTGTAATTTAATGAAATCAGTCATTTTCACATGTAATTTGAAAGAAGCAAAATGTGACGTTAAAGACGCCAGTGCCTCCTGTTTATGGCATGCCTTCTATTTTAAGTCTTCTCTGCAGTGTTCACACTAGTAGACTAGAGTTTACTGAAATGCCACCACAGAAAAGCAAGTGCAAATGAAGTTAAAATTAAAAGAATCTTTGTGTCTGAGTCTCTGTATTTTGATGATATGAACCAAAAGTATTTTTGACATTAAAAGTAAGTTGTATGTTGCTTCTTAGTTCCATTGGTGAATATGATAAAGCTGTCCAGGCTTTTAAATCAACACCCCTAGAAGAGTTAGAAGACATCATAGGCCTTGCATTGGCTTTATTTATGAAGGGATTATATACGGAGAGCAGCAAAGGTAAGTATATTGCTCGAAGCTAAGGGACACATCTTTTCCAGAATCTGGTAGCACTGAATTAGAACTCTCTCACACACAGAAATGTGTCACCCTGAGATGGGTGTGAGGGCTACAGTGCTTGGTAAGACCTACGTCAGAATCAGGAGCCAAAATAGACACTGGTTTTGGGGGGGGGGGTTGAGACAGGGTCTCAGTTTTGTAGTTCAGGCTGGCCCTGAGTTCACTATGTAGCCCAGTCCAGCCTCGAACTCACAGCAATCCTCCTGCTTCTGCCTCCCGAGTGCTGGGATTACAGGCAGAGACACTGGTTTCTGTCACCTCTGTACTATATGCTGGTGACAAATGGTCCTTGTGGTCCTGATAGAATCATATAGCTGAGTATTTATTGTGCAGATGAGGAAATTGAAGCTTCAGATTACTTACAGCAGCTGTGTAAGTTAGCAGTTGAAGCAGACGTTTACTATTCTGTGTTGCTAAAATAAAACTTGCTGATAAACAAAGATCTCAATCATCCTTGGTAGAAGGACGTTTTTAAAAAACATGTTAACTGAGTCAACTTTTAAATACCAGGTGTGTAGGCCTGGCTCACGTATGTGCAGGTCGTATGAGTATTGTTAGCTTGATGGAGGCTCTGCCGGGGAAGTTGGGTGGTATCTCAGTGAGGGGCAGGTCTCTACTCCCGGCCTCACAAGGCCCCTAGGATAGTGATGCAGACCTCCTAGTAGATTCAGAGACTGGAGGAGGGGTTGAGTCATCCTAATGATACCCTAGTCACCTTGGAATAGCTAGGCCAAGGTAGGTGACTATAAATACTTTATTGCATCTTCTTGGAAACAGTGGAGCATATGAATTTAGCTATGTGTTTTTGGAAAATAAGAGTAGGAAAATGAAAATTCCACACTTATGCAGAATTGCTTTTGTATTTTTTCCCAATGTGATACAATAGCTTATGAGAGAGCCTTGTCCATTGTTGAATCAGAGCAAGACAAAGCCCATATCTTAACAGCTCTGGCAATAACAGAATATAAACAAGGAAAAACGGATGTAGCCAAGTCACTGCTGTTCAAATGGTACGTACATTGACATCACCAACTTACGGGACCAGATTCGTACAGATTTGGGGTAAGCAAGAGGAGAAAGAGAAAACTTGACGGTGACCCGAAGGGACTTGCGAGTCCCTGGCTCCGAGTTGACAGTCACAAATGGGGATGGAGCTCACAGCTTAATTCTAGACCAGCGTCCATCCAGCCCTTCACAATTATCCTTTGTTGTGTGTGTGCCTATTTTAAAGATTAATTGATCATTTGGTCTTTTCTCTAAACATACATTTATTTATTTAGTGGTACTGAATAAATCAAACTCAGGACCTGGTGTTTGCCAGGTGCAGCGACACTAAGTAAATCCCCAGCCCTAAATAAACTTCTAATGAAACCGATTGTAACTGTGTTTTTTGGTCTTTTGATTCCCCAGGCATTATTTTCTTCTTTTTTTCTTTTTTAAATTAACCTGATGAAAAGTTCAGGTAAAGGTGATGCTTTAGAAAACTCACGTTGTAGGACTTGTATCTGTGCACTTAACTTCTATCCTTTGTTATAGTTATTAGGGTTACTGTAACTTAGCTCTTTACTCCAGAGTTGTTTATGAAAATTCATGATTTTGTATCTGTCAGAATTAAGTCCAAAAGATTTAATTTCCCTTTTCCAGAAAAATCATTCAAAGGCTTATTAATAGTCATTCTGTAGCAACAGATATTTCTGTTGCATTAGGTTTGTAGAGAGATAAATATTCTGCATTTAAATTAACAAGGGTTCCTAAATGTTACTGACTTTCCCCATGTAAGGCAAAAATCAAATTTCACACTGAAAAGAGAAAAAGGCACTGTTTATGTGCAGGTAATCTTTAAATGATGAAAGTAGTTATTTGGCACATAGTGAACATAGGTACAACTTGGGCTTATTATATTACATAATATTGGTTTCAGTACCATACGGCACGTAGAACAAAGCTTTATCAGAACGATAAAAAATCAGCTGTTTAGTCGAATGGGTTTTTTTTTTTAATTATTCCTACCTACTCTAGGATTTTATTGACACTGAAGATTTTACCTAAACTGTTCTGATCATTTATCTACAATTGAGGTCCAGAGAGACTGATTTTTATTTGTTTCTAAAATGTAAGTACAGTGATCAGAAAACAAAAAGTTAACTTTTGTCGCTGATGAAGGGCTGTTGGCACTTTGCCTTAATCGGGAAAATTGCTCTCTGAAAGCCGAGATATTCGTTTTCTATACTAATCGTAAAATGGGTTTGGTTTGGTGAATCTTTAAGTACATAGCTTTTTGTATTACATATCTTTGAATAGACATAGACACAGATGACTGTACTGATGGCCAGTCGCAATTAAAAAACGTATTTTACAGCTCAATCCTAAAGGAACCGAGCACAGAAAGCCTTCAAACCCTCTGTGCCCTAGGGTTGGCCATGCAGGATGCTACCCTGTCGAAAGCAGCCCTTAATGAGCTACTGAAGCACGTCAGACACAAAGATGGGGACTACCGGAGGTGCCTCCTTACGTCAGCCATCTGCGTGCTGCAGGGCCGCAGCGCGGCTGCGCAGAGACAGGCGTCGAAAGCTGTGCACAGGTAAGTTCCACCTGTGGGGACCAGCGACCCCGTCAGGGTTGGTGTGGCTGTGTTTGACATTTGGACTTTATGGAAACTATAAAATGAGGCAAGCATATAGTTTGGAAACCACTGGTCTTATGAAGACCTGGCAACTGCTAGTTTCCCTAGAAATGTTTTTGTTTTTAAAAAAACTTGATTGAGAAATTTGACCCTTCCTCAGTTTTTTTTTTTTTTTTTAGGTTTTTTGAGACAGGGTCTCACTTTGTGGTTCAGGCTGGCCCTGAGCTCAGCCTCCAACTCACATCACAGCAATCCTCCTGCCTCTGCCTCCCAAGTGCTGGGATGACAGGCGTGAGCCACCACGCCCGGCACTGTGGTATGTGGTACTGGTTGCTGCTGGGCGTGAGTCTCCACACCCAGTATTGTATGTGGTTAACCGGGGATCGAACCCGGGTCCTTGCGCTTGCAAGACAGGCGCCGGAACCACTGCGCTAACTCCCCGGCCCCCTTCCTCAGTTTTAATGAAGGCTCACAACTTACTTTCATATAAACCCCGTTCATTCTTAAGTTTGTAATATTACGGACTGATAGAGAACAGGTTGATGGCTTTAGGAACTTTTGGCCACTTTAGTATTCATTATTGTTTTCAGCATTTGAAAATACAAAGCTATTATTAACAATAGTGGTTATTTTATTTTCAGCATGTTGTATGTGTAGTTTCTCTTCCCTGTTTTCATTAATAATCTACTGATTATATTTAAAAAATTTTTAATATAAACTTTATTCCTTTTGATGCCAATTCTATTAAAGTACATCCTCCTCTTGTACAGTATTATTTATTCTGTTATTTTAAATCTTTGTGTTTTCTTTGAATATGATATGTTACATTTCCTCACCATTTCTTACTTGTCTCAGTTTTCTAATCATCATATTACTGATTTTTCTTTTTGTATTTTTAAAGAGTATTTAGTGTATATAGAAGATACAAAATATGTTTTCCAAAATTTAAGAAACTTTTAATCATAGAGAAGTACTGTGAAGCTCTCTTAGGTGAAAAGAGGTTATAAATGTACTGAGATGTTGACTGGCTGTCCCTTCTGTAGCTGAAGTAGCCCCTCTCTAAGGCCACTACCCTTAATGATCTCTGCAGTAACCCAGCTGACCCGGCGCTTTGGGCTTTATTATCCCGAGTTGTTGCCCAGTATGCTCAGCGAAATGCCAAGGTGAGTAATGCTCTGAATTTTGACAGAAAGATATAATGATTTGTGATATGGCAAATAGAATTTTACAGTATAATGTTATTTTTCTGAAAGGTAATATAGCGAAAGGAGTTTTTGTCTTTTAACTCAGTTTTCCATTGTTCGTCCAAGTGTTAGACTGAATTTCCTCCCTGTCTCGCTGTTCTGTTCTGGATGTACTGGGAGATACAGAGAAGTGGGAGGACCTTTTAGAATATGTCCAGGTTGTGTTAATATCTGCATGATAATACTTGAAACATAACCACCATCAGCTATTGTATTTTTAAACTTTCAAGGATTGATATTAAGAATGGAATATGGCCAATGCCCAAAAATGAAAATATGAAGTCATTTATGTTCTGTAGAAGATCATAATAATGCATTTTAGTTCATGGATATTTTAGACATGTAAAACTTCTCTGGTCAGTTTTTCCTTCCACAGATCACTTGACCAGTTGGTGAGCACAATGCCAATATCATATCAATATCAGTATGTTTTGAATGGGTGTCATGTTTAGAATTTCCAGGATTTGAGTGCTTGTGGCTCAGTGTCTAGTTTTCACTTACAGTGTCTTTGTTAACCTGATTGCATATTTGGAAATTTTAGTAGGAATAATTTGAGGCCCAGGATTAAGGCACCTTACTCTAGGAAGGATTTATACTTGCTCCTGTCAGGTGCCAATTTAGAACTTGAGATTTCGGGCTCAGCCAGGCTGCTCTGTGCTCGAGCTGCAAGGTCTGTTGAGACCAGACGTAATTCTGATCCTGTTGCCCCTGGGGGTAGCCCCTCCGAGTCTCCACTCCGAGGTGGTTTCCTGCGTGCCATCCTGTGTGAGGCCACCAGCCTTTACTTCTCCCCTAACCCCGAGGCCCTTCAAGGTGAAAATTAGAACTTGCCACCTCCACAGGTGGCAGAAGTGGGCTTTCTTGCTCTCTTCCGTCTTTAGGTTCTAGTATTCCTTCTCACTTTTGGCCCAAGTTTTTAATAAACTGTCAGCTGTTCGGCGCTTCCGAGAATATGCTTTGAAGACATGCTTCTCAAACTTTGGTCTGTGATTGAAGTCATCTAGTAATCCTGATTAAAAATGCATATTCTAATCCAGCAGGTCTGGGGTAGGCCCAGTGCTCTGCATTTCTAACCTTTGCCAAGGGTATGTGGATGCTTTTAACAGAGACCACAGTTTGAGTAGCAGTCTCATCGCATAATTTGTGTTACTTTCTGTGGGCGAGCTGGTTAGAATGGAGTGGTTTTCATGGAGTGAATCCAGACTAGCTCACCACTCTTAGACCCCCGGGTGGATACTCACTGTGTTCGGCTCCTGTGCTGAGCGTGTTGTTGTTTAGCCTCAGCACTCATGGAATAGCAGTGCGTGGTGTCCACGTTCTACAGTATGAAACGTGACACTTAGAAGTTCATGTAACATGTGCAAAGTCTCGGTGAGTAATTGTGTGGTCGGATTGAATCCCAGGTCTGACTTCTGTAAATTCTCTTTCCACTCTGCTGTGTTGCATTTCTTCTTCTTCCGCCTATTTTACTTTTAATTGATATTTTAAAAATTTAAAGCTTATGTTTTTCATATCCTTTTATGTTCAAAGTATAGTTTTGAAAGCACTTTTGACACACTTCTGATAGGAAATGAAAAGTATAGTGTACCTCTGACATAAAATAAAGCTTGTAATTCACTTCTTTATCTAATGAAATGCTTAACTGAATTTTTTTTTAATTGAGAGAATTCCGATTTTAATTTAATTTAATTTTTTTTTTTTTTTTTTGAGACGGTCTCACTTTGTAGTTCAGGCTGGCCCTGAGCTCAGCCTCAAACTCACATCACAGCAATCCTCCTGCCTCTGCCTCCCGAGTGCTGGGATACAGGCGTGAGCCACCACGCCGGGCACTGTGGTATGTGGTGCTGATTGCTGTTGGGTGTGAGTCTCCACACCCAGCATAGGAGGTGGTTACTGGGTATTGAACCCAGGTCCTTGCGCTTGCAAGACAGGCATCGGAACCACTGAGCTAACTCCATGGCCCCCAATTTTAATTTAAATTTAATTTAATTAATTTATTTCTGAGGCAGGATCTTGCTCTGTAATTCAGGCTGTAAACAGACCAAGCTGACCTCAAACTCATGGGATCCTTCTGCCTCACCCTCCCAAGTGCTGAGATTGTAGGCGTGTCCCACTATGCCTGGCTGAGTATTTTACATTATAGATTTTAAATTGACTTCCTGAAAACTCTGTAATACTTCATATATTTTTATTATTAGTATTGAGTTAATCGATGACAAGCTTACCAGTGCTCTGAAATTTAGTTACTCATCTTCTTAGGAACCATGGAGATTTTTAAAATACTGTGTGTTTTCATGGAGTGAATCCAGATTACCTCATTCTTGTGATCTCCCCTCTGTTCCTGAGTCTCTGTAACACTACTAAACAATATATACATTTGTCCAATGCCATTGTAACTTTGGAACCTTAAATGAATATTTTAATAGCAAAATTGAAAGGATCAAACTAATCTTTTAAAATTTCTAATTTAATTTTTAATTTTTACTAAAAATCAAACTGGTCTTTTAAGAGAGTGATAATAAGTTAATACATGAGTTAAGAGTCATGTGATCAAACTGAACCTTGATTTAATGTTAGGTGTTACTGGCTTGATTGGTTTACTCTTTAATGGAAGTATGTGCGTTTGTGTAAACAATGAGCACTTTGTATTGCAGGGAGGTGCTGTGGCAGGAAATGTGGCTAATATTCTGGATTCAAATCATGGGAAGGTTAGTGTGTCCCGGTGCAAAAAAGTGTTTACCTTGTTAAGTGATATTGAACAAATAATAAAATAATTTTTCTTTATGGCTTTAAGGGTTACATCAATCAAATGGGGCTCTTTAGCCTGCCGGGAAGGCAGGCAGCGGTGGAAAGCCTGGGTTAACACCTCCTTTTCTCCCGAGCAGCAGGCGTTACTGTACACTGCGGTGAATGAGTTGGCCGTGGGAAGCGGTTTGGGAGAGGATGAAAAAAATGTCGCCCTGAAGACCATCCAGAAGGCGGCTCTCCTTTCTCCGGGTGAGTCTGCTCTGGAGTCCGTTCTCTTAACTGAGACTTTCAGCTTTGTATGTGTTGCACGGCCAAGTTAGTATTTCCATGAAATCAGATAAAAAGCAATTTTAAGAAACTGTTTCAAGGTTGTTTATATTATTTGATTGTCTTTATCTGGCTACTCTTAGTTAAGAAATCAGTTATTGAGTAGCTTAGAGGGACTGTCTGGTTCAAGATACTTTATTACCTTTGTTACCTGAATGATACATTTTCAAGTAGTGGTTTTATTTCCATTTTTCTGTCTGCCTGGATTGATGAGGTTTACTTATACTTGCTAAATTACTCAGTCATGTTTAGTTGTTTTTATGTGTAGTTAACTTTGTTGTTCAGGTTCTTTGCGTGTTCCTGGTACATAATGATTTCAGTCCTTGTGGGCAGCTGGTACATGGACATAGCACACCTCAGTTATTTTAACCCCTTCTTTTCCTGTCCCTCGAAGCTCCCCCATCTCCTGGTCCCCTTTCCATGTACAGATCTATCTCCCTATTTCCTAATGTGTATTTTCCCTTTGCTTGTTATTTATGTTTTGTGTTTCTGTATAACAGAAGCCATGCAGTATTTCAGTTTATGTGTCCGAACTATGGTCTCAGGATGGATCCATTTTCCTACAGAAGACAAAGCAAACAAAAATTCATAATAATAAAATTTATAATAACCAAATATTTTATAAAACATCCTAAGTTCTAAATCCTCCTCTACCTTTTCACAAATAACTTTCTTCAAACAAGGCCACACCCCTAATCTTTGTTCCCTCAGGCCCACCGCTGTCCGTACTTGAGGGAAGGAAGGAAAGATCAAAGCTGTGGGAGGAAGCGTAGCTGTACCCACGTCTCCCTTAGCTGGTGGGACAGCTTCCCTGCTGTCCTGTCAGCGTGGCCGAGGCGTTGGCCGTTTCCTTTGGCTCTCGTTCTTGAGAACTAAAACATTATGTCATCTCATTTTCCCTGTGACTGAGCCTTTAAGACGGGAGCTGGTGATGAAGGCGTGAGGCTCGAGCCTTGTCCTTTCTGCAGGAGCTCAGCACTCTCGTGGCTGCGCAACCAGCCCTGGAAAGGAGTTAATGGGATATTTCTTGTCCTGTGACGTGTTCAAAAAAATAGCAGACCTTAAAGGATGAAAGTAGTTATGCGTATTCTCAAAGCAACTTGTTTGCCTTTGGGAAAGTGGAACTTTTCTGGAGAAACAAGTTTTATTTTTAGGTGCTACTTAAAAGCTTCTGTTCTCATTTTTGTAATTGTCTGCAACAGGTTGGTTATCGGCAAACCCCGTAACTCAGTTTCCTGTTTCAGGTGACCCTGCTGTCTGGGCTGGGCTGATGGCAGCTTGTCACGCAGATGACAAACTGGCTCTTGTGAACAGCACTCAGCCAAGGAGGATGGATTTATACTTGGCCCTGTTATCTGCTGTTTCTGCTTCAAGTAAGTTTTAAGAAGCATTTTCGTACGTGATTTAAAATCAGGCTCCTCAAATGATAAAATCAGGAACACAAAGAGCTTCCCTATATATTGTTACAAAAATACATTCATTAATGAGTTCATGCTTGTATTCCTACACAGGTGTATACTTTTATTTCCTTATTGCTTAGAAGTCTGATTTGTTAGCTGAAGTCTTTGTTTTATGGCCTTTACCTCCTTTGAGACTTGATTGTGTTTTCGGGTGACTTGGAAGAACATGAAAACCGGCCCTGCAGCTGTGCTGTGGGTTTGCCTTGGGAGTTTTGGTTAGAGAGTTGTTAAACTAGTCAGATTTAGCCAACACTGTCTTTAGCATAATCTATAAATACTTTTATTGAAAAGTGATCTGTATTTAGCATCATGAAAAGATTAACCAATGACCTGTTTTTGTGTTTGATGAATATTGTTCACTACATTAATTTCAGGTCGTCTATCTCTCATTTGTTTTGATTTGAGGCAGAGTCTCACTGTATTGTCCAGGCTGGCCTTGAACTCATGTAGCCCACTCTGGCTTCAAACTCCACGTGATCCTCCTGCCTCAGCCTCCTAAGTGGGTCACCATGCTTGGCACCTTATTTTTTTAGTAAATATCATTTCTTCTTGTCTTTAGAGATACCAAAGCAAAATTTTAAAAGTAGGCTTTTCTTTACTGGTGTTCTATGTTTGAAATATTTCAATAAAATGAACTTACTTTAAGTATTAAATCAAGAATACCTATCGTAAAAATCATTAAATATCTTAAAAACTATTAAATAGCTTAAAAAGTATTAAATATCTTAAAAATCATTATTTAATACCTTAAAAATTATTATTTTTAAGATATGCTCTTCAGATTAAAAAAATTAGTCTGTTGATCACTCTGATAATCTCTTAGTGGATACTTCCAGACCATGGGTATTTAAGTGACTATTAATATAGTTGGAGTAAATACCGACCATATTTTTTGCTGTTTTGTGTTTGGTGGCTTCCTCAATCTTTGAGTGTGTCTGACATCAATCTGGGGACATTCTTAGTCACCATATCTTATCTCCTGTTCTTTTCTCTGTCATCTGCTGGGGTTTTCGTGCTGAGCAGTACTCAAACCTTTCGTGGGTATGAGTTTAGAGCATTTTTTAATTTTTTTTTAAGGTTTTTTGAGACAGGGTCTTGCTTTGTAGTTCACGCTGGCCCTGAGCTCAGCCTCCAACTCACATCACAATCCTCCTGCCTCTGCCTCCCGAGTGCTGGGATTACAGGCGTGAGCCACCACGCCCGGCACTGTGGATGTGGTACTGGTTGCTGCTGGGTGTGAGTCCCCACACCCAGTATAGGTATGTGGTTACCAGTGATCGAACCCGGGTCCTTGGCGCTTGCAAGACAGGTGCCAGAACCATTGAGCTAAATCCCCGGCCCCTAGAGCATTTTTGTTTCTTACAATTTCCAGTCTTTGCTGACCGTGCTCATCTGTTGTCCATGCTGTCTACTTTGTCCGTTATAGCCCTGAGCATATTAATCATAATTGTTTATTTCCCTGTGTCAGAATTCCAGCCTCCTTGCCATGTCTGAGTCTGTCCTGATGCTTGCTCCATCTTTTTAAGCTGTATCTTTTGTATTTATAATTTTTTCTCATTAGTCGTGTTGTACTCAGCAGAAGTAACTGCTTTGAGTAAGCTTTTGATGATGTATTAGAGGGAGTGTGAGTGGGCGGTGTTTTCTATTCCTGCAAGGGAGCCTGAGCCCCCGAACCGTGACCTTTGGAGGGGTCCCAGGAGAGAACGGCCTCGAGGTAGATGTTTGACTTCTTCCACACCGAGGCTTTTGTTATAGGCCTCGAGCTCACCTCTTGGCAGTATACTTTAGTAGCTCGAGCTCTACGAATTTCAGATATTTTTCCACAGCGGCTGTTAGAAACACAAACTATTCCTCCTCCTCTGTAAACTCTGAAGATTGTTTCTCTTCCTCCTTTTGAGCAGGGTTTGTTTTTTTCCCCCAAGTCTCAAGTATTGTTTCCTCAAACACATTCTGTTTAGTACTGAGCTGAAGAGCCAGAGGGGCCGTCGGTAGCTGTGTGGAGCCCCCTGTCCACCTCTTCCCTCTCTGGGACTCTTCCCCGGGCCTGAGCCACTTTGGCTGTCCTGGTTTTCCCAGCGTACCCCCATCTGGGAGTCTTCTGGGCCTTCTTGGGACCCTTTTCTTCAGCTGCGGCCTGCAGACGCTCCAGGCAGAAAGCTGAGAGCCCCAGAGCTCACCTTACTTGTCTCTCCTCTGAGGAGATGTTTCTGTGGCTGTCACATCAGTGGCTGATCTGACAGTTGCACAGAAAATCGGACAGATATACTAAAAACTGGAGAGACACTGTCAACTACCTCGAGGTGTAAAGAATGCCACTTTCTCCTAACAGTAGCAGACTATCTGTTGTTTAAGTACTCAGTGAATATCCCCCATCACATTGTGGGCCACGACGAAGCAGATGTCCATAAATATAAAAAGACCCAGATTATATAAAGTATGCTATGTTAGTACATTGGAATTAAATTAGAAATATGTAAAAGAAAAACAACTAGAAAATTCTCGACACTTAGATGTAAAATAGCATACTTCTAAATTACACAAGCCCAAAAAACAAGTTGAAAAAGACATTGCAAAATATTTTGAAGTGAACGCAGCCCATCAAAGTGATGTAGTATTCTTAAAGCACTGCGTAGAGGGAAATTTAGAAACTTAAATGTCTACATTAGAAAATGAAAAGTCTCCCCTGTAATTAATGAGCTCAGCTTTAGACTTGAATATCTAAAGAAAAGGAGGATAAGTGAAATCCAAAGTAAACAAAAGAAAAGAAATAAAAAAAGATAAAAGTAGAACTCTATGAAATTAAACAGAGAAAAATCAGTGAAACCCAAAACTGCTTGTTGGAGATCAATAAAATTAATAAACCTTCAGCCAGATGGATCCAAAAAAAAGACAGAAAGTTCGAGTGCTAGCAGTTCAGGAAAGTACATCACTGTAGCTGTTAAAAGCTGAATAAGAATCTTGCGAGCAGCTTTATGCCATGAAATTTGAAAACTTAGCAGAAGTGAATGAATTCTTTGAGAGATACAAAGCTTGCTCAAAGCAATAAATCTGATAGCTACATATCTATGAAGGAGATCAAACTTACAGTTTAAAAATCTCACAAAGGAAACTTGGGGACTAGGTAGACAGTTTTATCTGATGAGTTTTACCAAACATTTAAGGGAGAAATAATGCCAGTTCTTTCAGAAAATCAAAGAGAAATAGTGATTCTCTCTGTCATCATTTATGAAGCAAGTCTTGTCCTAATACCAGAAGCAAAGATAAGAAAATGATAGGGGCCGGGGAGTTAGCTCAGTGGTTCCGGCGCCTGTCTCACAAGCGCAAGGGCCTGGGTTCGATTCCCCGGTAACCACATAACAATACTGGGTGTGGAGACCCACATCCAGCAGCAACCAGTACCACATACCACAGTGCCGGGCGTGGTGGCTCACGCCTGTCATCCCAGCACTCGGGAGGCAGAGGCAGGAGGATTGTGATGTGAGTTTGAGGCTGAGCTCAGGGCCAGCCTGAACCACAAAGCGAGAC